>JASKGO010002364.1:0-195763 GCA_030556065.1 Holobus sp. GC000080
TAATAACCCTTAATTAACGCTCGAACAATTGCACAACGCGAAAGAGTCTTCTTTTGCGCTGCCGATGATATGTGCGCTCATTTATCGATTGATTTGTTCGGCAAATGCGTTTGCCAGTGTGCAAAGGCTTTTCGCATCGAACACACTCGCCGGACTGGCAATAATAAAATACGATATTTATTGGTCGCCAATGTAGTCCGAGAAATAGATCGCCTTTAAGCTTTCGATATTGAAAAATAAAGCAATAAAGACGTCGCTTTTTCTTCTTGTAACTCTACGCGAAATAATATAAATGTAAAATAAAGTAATAAACGTTTATTATAATAAAAGTCGCCCTTCTATGGCGAAATGTTTCTGCAAAAATGCATGCAGTGCGAAATCTTTAAGACAATAGTTTTCGAGTAATGGAAATTTACATGTTAATATTGTAACTTACATAATTTTCAACTCGATTTAAAATAAAATTAAAATTAAAAATAAACTAAATTATTGCTGTATATAAATAAATATACTTAAGAGTATTTCCGGATAATTAATTCCTCGACGATAACTGCAAAAGTATATTGTTACCAGTTAATGAATAATTAGTATATCATGTTTGAGCATCGTAAATAATCGATGCCGTTCTAACGGGGAACAAATTTTTTCATTCGGCAGTAAAGAGACGCAAAAGAACCGAATTGTGGGTGGACTATGTTAATAACAACGATACTAACGGCAGCGTTTAAGTGTAGGGTGCATTGAACAATAGCCGCGAACATTGTTATAGACAAAGCTGAAATATTACTGTTAAGAAATGGTAATAAAATAAATTAAAAGCGTATAGAAAGTACTTAATCTGGTAATTACAATAACCGTTTATCGTGGGCACCGCGTGCATTATATGGACATATATTTATAAACTTAAAGAAAGACTTGTCTCTTTATCTAATAATAATAATAATCTAATTACTTACAATCACCAAACAAAAGATAACAATAAAATCTAATGGCAAACAATAACAATACTTATTTACGGCTAATCGAATCCAACTATTGCCATTTTTCCTCTTAAGCGTAATTGTTTTTATCGACGCTTTTTATAATTAACACTATTAATACTAATGAGAAAACTGTACACACAGTTGAAACTTGAAACATTAATATGTGTGAGCGCTGAAATCAGAAAGCTAAAAGATTTACGAAAGATTAAAGTTATAAATATTGTTTGCAGACAAATTAAATTTATTGCAAATTACTTCGTAAAATAAAGTGCAAATTTAATTTTTTTTAAATTATCATTTATATACAGAAAAAATAAGAAATGATTTAGCAAGAGTAACATGATAAGGAAATATCTTACAACAAAAATAACAGCTTTTGCAATAAAACAGTCGTCAAGTTAAGATCTTCTTCTTCTTCTTCGGCCGGAGAAAACTTTCGTAACAAAATCTGCGCATTACGAGCGACCGCAACTGCAGCTTCCTATATATTGGCTATTCAAAGTGTTCTAATTTCTCAAGTGATTCCTATTCGTATTCGCTGTTCTATATGTATTAAAATTTATAAATATGACAAGCAGAAAAAAGTTAGTTGTTCTGCTGTTGCAAACCGAGACTTTATTACCGAGTGTGGTAATAGTGGGTGGCCTTTAACATACACAATGCAGATTTGCTTTTACTTTCTACTGCAAGAGAGGCATTGTTACCCATCTTTAGAGTACCGGAGCCCATTAATTACTAACTTGGAAGTCGAACGCGTTTATTAGTTTAGCGAGCAACCGAACAGGAAGACATTTGGGTGGACAAGCAAGAATATAGCGAAAGAGCGCGCGGCGCAAATAATAAACTTTGCTATTATTCTCCGCGTGTCTGCAGCAGCAAATGGACAACAAAACAATTTCCAATCATGCTAACGGTTCTCATTTATATAGTATAGAGATACTACATAGATGAACAATGTAGAGTAGATAATAGCATTATATCAATTAAAAACGGATTCACTAATTAATACGGCTTCTATAAGTACCTAATTACAAAGCCGTCGATTGTTTTTTTGTTGAAGTTTTATTGAAACGCGCAAAAAGCGTCGATCGCCTTTTCATGATAAATTTTATTGTTGACTTTAAGCTATCGGCGGGCATGCAATTTTATTATCCTTAGCGATGTTATTAACATGTAGGTGTAGAGAATGTAGATCTACTTTTTATGCATTTCTAATATAAAACCAGAAGGAATAATTCAAAACGCTACTACTACTACATATTACATATATTATAGGTATGGAGTAAGAGACCTGTCTCACTACACTATATATTACTTATAAATAAACTCCTTCTGCGTATTTCATGCGAATAACTGTTTTTAAATTAACATCGATTTTATTAGATGGTAATTGTGATTTGTTCATGTTGAATTAACATAGCGCTTTAAATTATTACTCACGAAAAATCTCGATATCTATTGCGATACTTCTTTTACTTTAATTTTATTGTCGTAATAAAACGCAACGAAAATTCAACTTTGGTTTGGTTTCCACTTACAGTTTTAACAGTGGTTTCCCCAGAATGGTGATTTTTTATTCTTGGACTTAGTATAATATATTCTCTTTAAAATTATACAGATAAGTATATAATCAGAAATTTCATTTTAAATAAAGAAATTTACTCAAATTAAAAATTATAAAACGAGGTGTTTTTTAATCAAAAACGGTATTTATGGTATTTAAAGAAATATTATTTTGCAATGCTTATCTGAAAGAATTATTAATAACGCTTAATAACTGAAAATACTATTTGAAATCGGAACACTTTAATTAATTTTAATTTTTATAAGCAAATTTGTTAAGTACTTTTTGGGTCGGAGTGGTCCATTTAAAATACATGGAGACCGGTGACTTCAACGTTGCGTCAAGCGACTAAATCACCGAAAAACTTAAATAACTTTTGACCTAATTTAGGTAGAGAAATAATTTTTGAGTCATTTTAAAGACAATTTATCTTTCTATTTAAATAATTTACAAAAATATTTTATTTATTTTTAATTATACAATTATAATCAAATTTAAATAATAAAATACCTTGAATAAATTCAGAAATGCTCTAAAAACGAATTATTGTTTAGTAATGTTAAATTTAATTTAATTAGCAATAATTTACTGAAAAGAGAAATAAAATTGGTTAAATATTTTAGTTTTTACAAAGAAATTTGTAAATTGCAACCGACTGTTCCGTTTGAAAAGCATGGGGACTTAAAATGACGAACTCAAACGTTAGATAAACTTTAATAACTTTTGAACTAATTAAGATATGAAAATTATTTTAATACACTTTTAAAGTATTTTAATTATCTATTTAATTATCTGTTTAAAAATTAAAATAATATTTTATTATTACATATAAACAAAATATAAAAATTTAATACCCTTTATAAAATCAGAAATTTGCAAAAATTTAAAAACTGTTTACAAATGTTAAAGACAAATTAATTAGCAATAAATAAAAATAGCAATAAAAAAAACGGTCCATTTGTCTAATTTCTATAAACAAATTTATAAAGCTACTTTTGGATTTTGTGCGTCCCATTTAAAATACATGGAGTACTGCGTTAGTCAAACGAAAAAAATGAGTCAAGCAACCAACCCACGAAACAGAAAAACATTAATAACTTTTAAACTAATTGAGATATTTTAACAATTTTAGTGCCATTTTAAATCTAAATAATTTTTCTATTTAAAAAATGCACGATAATAAATAATTTACATTTTATTATATTAAATAAAAACGATTTAAAATTAAAATGTCCTGTACAAACTCAAAAAGACCCAACACTAAATTATCGAATTGAAATATTTATTTATAACTAATTTATATGTTTTTATCTAATTAAGATAGAAAAACATTTTAATAATAAAGCTTTTTACTTTTAAATAAGCCAAGAAATTTCTATACTAAGCATTTCAATTTCTAAACGAAACCGAAGAAAAGAAAAAGCACTGAAAGCGAAACCAAGCAAGATCCACCGATATGAACCTTAATGAATCTCGATTATTTATAAAGCATAATTGCATTATCAGTTTCGCGATCGTAGGTGAAATTAATACACATAGATCTTCTTTCCCGTTAAAACGCGTGGAA
This sequence comes from Holobus sp. GC000080, assembly GCA_030556065.1. Classification (NCBI taxonomy): domain Eukaryota; kingdom Metazoa; phylum Arthropoda; class Insecta; order Coleoptera; family Staphylinidae; genus Holobus; species Holobus sp. GC000080. Next base: position 4,115 of record JASKGO010002364.1, read on the forward strand.
ATATTTTTCGATTGCGAAGAAGAAGAAGAAGAAGAAGAAGAAGAAGAGAAACCCGATGATGAAGATGATGAAAACTCTGTTCTTCTTTCTATATATCCACCAACTGCTCGCGCATCAGATTAATACATTTATTTGCAAATCAAGCGCGAATATAAAACACACATATAAAGTGCATCTCCTGGTCGTCTTACGTTGTCTTCACTTGATGCTCTTATAGTTACACCATTGAAGAACCGATATGTATGTAGTAGAGCTAAAAGTGTTTGAATGTATTTATTGCCAAGAGTGGAAACGATTTTCCCAGTCGGGACGTCGACGCGAAAGAAAGGCTCATTACATGACAACAATGTTTTCCGGCAAGTGAATACATGCTCAAAATAAATGCGGTATAAAATTTGAAAGCCGTTTATTATGGTGGGTGTCATGACTAAAGACCGTTTGATATAATATATTACCGTGCCGATAATCTCGTTAGATGTATTTGTATGAATCGATAAGGAAACCTACGTTCGCAAGAGCGGTAACTTAATGCAACCGCCGCGCGGCCGGATGAATAAATGCATTAACTCTTGAATTCAGATGAAGCGAAATGATCACGATTGTCATCACGTAACTTATATTGCATTGCAATTATTGCTGTTATTAAGCATTTTTCACTTTACACGAGATTCATCCTGATCACCTAATCGATTTCTATACTTTTTTTTTTATTATTTGCTTGTCTTAACCATCAAACTTTTTTATATTATTAATAAAAAAAGAAATAATATAAAAAAATATTAAAAATTATGTTTTAATGCAAAAAAAAAATTAAATTATTTTAATAGTCATTTAAGATACATTTTTAAAAGTTCAATTGCTATATAAATGTTTTTTTTTTATTGAATTGCTAGGAAAAACTTAAAAAAGATCAATAAAATTGAATTAATTTAAACGTCCTTAAGAAAAATAAAAAATAAAAAAAAACAACTAAGTTTAACATTCCTAGAGAAACATTTTCTTAGCATTATCTTTATTTTTCTTTCCGAAATTTAAATAGAAGTATAAAATATTTAAAAAAGGAATATTTTATTTCAATAAAAATTTTCTAAAATAAATCATTTTATAATCTTATTTTTAATTATTGTCTTTTTTATATTTTTCTTCCTAAATTTAAAACGAAGTGTAAAATATTAAAGAAGGTCCTTTTATTTCAGTAAAAATTATCTAAAGGACAGAAGAAACATTTACAACGCATTATAAACAAACTTTTTATTAAAAATTCTGTTTTTGGTGTCAAAAAATGAATTCAAACATTTTGTTTCTTTAATTCAAATTTAAAAAAAAATCCATAAATCTACCAATTTTCCCTTATTATTGATTTGCAAAGAATTAAAATAACATGAAAGACAAATTTTTTCAAGGCATTAAAAAAAAACTAAGTACAAATTGAAATAAACCAAACGACTGGGTAAAACCAAACTAAGGAAACATTATCTAAGCATCTAGTTTTTGCTTAGTACACTACTACGAGCCGAGCAACTTCTTGTGTGGTGAGAGGAGCAGGTTTCCTATAAGTCTGATGGATGTAAAGCGTTTTTTACAATTATATCGATGTGTTTTATACATAAACGATGATGCTGTAGGTGGCACAGCTTCCTAGAGCCGGTGCATTGTCATATATGTGGCGGGCAACTCAGGGTGCGGCCGTTATGGGGCAAACACCTACACGAAACCACCGATCTCTTGTCAATCGGCCATCCAACAATCATTTATTCATTGTAGTACAACTAACGCGATCACACGTGAAGATAACGATCGCACGATTATTCCGAAAAAGAATGAACGACTGAATGAAGGAAGAGGGAAAAAAGGCGATCGCGCATAAACAGAGAGCATCAGCGACATCAGCAACCGCAGCGCGACATAGAACAAAATAACGGCCGAAGCATTCAAACCATTAATAACAATCCTTTCTTTCACCTTAATTGTTATAATAAATCACGATATTGGCGAAAACGCCGTCGAGCAGGTTGTTTCGCTTTTGGGTGGTAATCTCGCAACGTACGTTTTTTGCCAGGAAGTATAAGCAAACAAACATTAATTAGTACCAATGTTTAATGTTGATTACTAGCATTAAGTAGTCAATGTTAGGGGATTTGAAGGTTCGTGCTTCACGCTCGTTCGTTTAGCCTAGACGGGACCATTCCAATTAGAATATTCTTATAAGTACTTTCTTTGTTTATAATCGCGAGCAGAAGAAAGTGCGCTCCGAGTGCATTCTGCAGGTATATTGTACCGACGATATATCTATAGCATGTAAGTAGAAATGCAAAACTAAAATAGCCGTGTTTCGATTATGTGGGCCGACGAGGTGTCGGACACTTGACTAGAGCTTATTATTTATCGTTCCGATCTGGCTGTGTTCTTTCAGCAACAAGCAACTTAGGCAACGGATCGGCTATAAGAGGGAAACGGAATACGCACTTGTGACCTCCGAAATCTTGATCATTGCTTTTGATTTATGGCTTTTATCAGTAATATATAACTACAAACGAATTGTGCAATTTTCTGCTCTAAATCGTTTAAATTGTTGCCGGGCGACTATACCTTATTTTTTTTCATTTCATATAAATCGATTAATAACAATTGTTTCTGCAAAATGAAATGCAAGCATGAGATGAGGGGTGCAATAATGTGAAAATGTGAACTGGCACATCTGATGGCGATCAATTTACACCCTGTGCTGCACGTTAGGAGTGCACGGGATGTCGCTGTGAGTGATACCTAGGCGGAACTAAATGAAATTCATCAGGGAGATGAAAAATGTTCGAATTTCGTGCGTCGCATCTGCTTTATTTCACATGCGCACCTTCGGGAAATATTGTCATTAGTGGTTATAAATTGGGAACACTTTTCATTCCAACGCCATCATACCAACTGATGCTCCTAATATGTTCTTTCATCGCGTAATTGCAGGGGTTGTTTTTTTGCATTCATTTTCTGGTCGAATACAGTTTTTATCTTTGTTTTTAGAGGGAAATAATTGCAGATAAGTTTATCAACAGTTTAAAATTTACTGCAAGTTCAGATTTTTTTTTAATTCGTTTAAGAGGGTGTTTTTTGTTTTCCTTTGTAATTTGTATTTTTAAAAAAGTTATTTTTATTCTTCAAAGAACAAAAAATGCTCTTACATATATACATTTTCTTTATAATTTGCTGTAAGAAAAGTTCAAATAGGTTTATTAATAGTTCGGCTTGAGTATCGCATTTCAATAAATTCATAAATGAAATATAATTGTAGTAAGTAATAGAAATTGTTCAATGGTAGTGTAGACGTACAATAGAATGCCACTTGTAGTTCAATGGTAAAAGCAGCAATAACGTCTTTCATTGTCAATCTTTATTATACATGTTATTTTAATTGTAAAATCCCATTGTAATAATTTTGAATAACTGTCCATTACAATTTGTAATTTTAACATTATTTATCTTTGAAGTTTTTTGTTTCGTTATTAGAATTACTTAAATGTTAATGCACTTTATTAAAAAAAATGTTTTCTTTTCACATTAGCAATAATTATTTGTAATTTATTTTTTATTTTTTTCTTGAGAGCAGATTATTTCGATTTTTGAATCATTTAAATGTTAATCAAATTCATGAAAGAAAGAAAGATTTTTTTTATTATGTGCAAATATAAGCAGATAAGAAATCAATTAAAATATTTACCATAATAAGTAAGGACTTAAAGATGATTGGGATTAAAGTCGCGAATGGAAAATCCGGAATTTCCTTTTATTCCTCGCATCCATACATATAGGTAATATATGTACTTCAGTTACGGATGGGCAAACCGGCGGCGGCGTTATTTACAACGAAATATTTTGCAATTACCGACTGTCATCAGCGACACGAAGAACGACTCGCAATGCTTGTAATGTCCTTTGAAGATAACTCCTGTGCGAAGTTTATGTCGCTTCGATGCTTCAAAGCAATCACCGATTTTCTTTTGCCTTCGAGAACTAATACATATTTATTCATACATTTTTTTTAATATTAAATAAATGCATTTAATTAAAAACTAAAGATAGAACACTGAAAATGTAATAATAATTTTATAATAAACTCGATATGTGTAGTTTTAGGTCAGATATAATCAAATTTACATAAATAAATGATTCATTGGCATTGTTTTCGAATTTCACGACACACTGATATTAATAGACGCTTCAATTTATGTCTTTTGCGTTCTTGAATTTGAATCCAGCCACATCCGCCTTACAAATTCGTCCATCCTTTGCGAATTTACAATCGGCCATTTTATTATTGAAAATATATCACTGGGTAATGGACCAATAAACTTTATACGCATTTAGAAAACATAAATATCCTTTAGGAAATTGACGTATTCAGGCAATACTCCGGTATCGGTAAACGCACTTCCTGATTTCGGTTGCGATGCAAAAATCTCTCACCCACATCTTAGCCTATTTTAAAATGTTCAATAAACAAACGCTACCAAATAACATATATGACAAAGGAGTTCTTTATAAGTACATTTATAAATAAATTCTGTGGATGACAGTCACGAATTGGTTCCCAAGGGGTGGCCACCCTCTCTTTGGGAATATTATCTGTGGGCGATCCCCGCCGTTCGCTTGCACTCGAGCTTGTAAATTGTACAAATATATTGTTACCTTTATTATAAATTCATGGTTCATTAGCACTTTACACCACTTACAGCAAGTGAGAGAGAGTTAAATTAATTACTACAAGCAAACACTCCCGAGTGTGGTAAAATAGGTAACATATTGCACGACAATTGCAATTAGCACCTTGTCCATTAATTATCGCCAAGGTTTATGCAATGTAGATTGGAAGAAATATTAGGGAAAACGGAAAAATTCTTTAAAGGAAGTTTTGCACTTTAAATCAAATACGTAAAAGACATAAAAGGATAACGAACCATTAATAATATTTTCTAATTTATTTTCAATATTCACATGTAGACTTTTGTAATTTATATTAAGCAAAATACATTTCATTTGAAGTAATATCTCATTAAAAAATAAAAAGACATGAGAGAAAATGCGAAGAGAAAAATTGAAAGGTTAGCAAAACATAAAAGAAATTGATCAACATGTAATTTGCGGAATAATAAAACAGAAACTAATTACTCAAATATAAAGTTTTATTGCCAAATTATAAAGGTGTTTAAAAAATGCAAAGAAATAATTTCACCAGTGGTAATTATACATTAAAAAGCGACTTGCGTAAATTTTATTACCTGTGAAATAATTAGTAACATTTAATATCCATTAAACAATTTAGCAAAGTCTCTGAATGTAGTATATCATTAATGAGTAACATAAAGAGCAAAAAAGGAAATAAGAGCGAAAATATCAAGGTTTATGTAATATAGATCAACCACTAGACTGGCCACTAGGAGTAAAAACTAAGAGAAAACACGGATTTTAATATGTAACGATACTCGTAAAATAAAAGCAGCAATAAATTCGTAAAATCGTAACTGAGCTAACGTTACGAGAGAAGAATGATTATTAATAATAATAACAGCGCAAGCAGCCTTGGTAGATAAAAATCCTAATTTCAATAAACCGGTAAATTGGGAGAGATTATTAGAACGCGCCTACAATACGTAATTAAATCTCTTTTGACCATTTGTTTGTGTTTCTCCGTTTAACACAAATTAAATGGATAGGTACCTGTTACCGCATCGGAACGAGGTTACCGATATTGGCATACAGTATACACACTTCTCCTTCGTCTACCGATCCAACTGAAACATAATAATGTGTAATTGTGTGTGGTGCTGTGATCAGAATTCCGCTAGATTGGCTTTTGGAAAGGACGCGCGCGTTCGGCTAGAGCCTTAGGCTAAGGGCGCGGCGCCCACTTTAAGGATGTTTGATTAGCAATGAAACACGAAAAGTATCTGAAACACGCAGAATATTCCACTATACTTTTATAGGTACATATTTTATATGTATGCTACAGTAGAGAAAGAAATATAAATGAGAAGAAAGATAACGCCCTCGCCCCATTATTCATAAATTTCATATTGCGATGTGTCTAATGTCTGTGCGAGCCGAAGCAACCTTGCGCGCCATTTAAATCGCCACTTTCTTTTCCATACTCTCTGTATCTGTGGGTACATAACAGATAGTCGATGTGTGTGTATGATTAATAAATGATTTACTCGCTCGTCCTGCGGATCCAATTATTACTATTCTGCGATTATGTAAGATGATTAAATGTAACGTCGATCGAAATTATCGCCTATCGATCACTCACGATCTCTTGATTAATGTGACTTTATAGGATTAAGTAATTTTGTTTTCACCTTATGGGTTTATTAATTCATGTCAAACTATTTCTTTTTTAATGTATAAAATATAATTTTTGTTGTTGTTGATACTTTTAATGCATTAAATAAATAAAAAGTACTGATAACTGCAAATATTGATTTTGTTTTACAGAAATTAGAAAAAATCGGTTGATTTTTTTTATGTTAAAAAAATTAAAGCATTTTTGGATTAAAAAAAATCAAGTTTGTTTTTGCTATTGTTCTTGTTGTGGTTATTTATCTTGGTTTTATTGTTTGAAGAAGTTTGAAATTTGAATTTACTTCCCATCGGGGGCTAGTAAAAAATGATCATTTTTAAATTTTATTATATCAATTCAATTTTAAGTTTTTCTTGTTCTAATTCTAATTTTGTTCTTATCTTTATTTTGTTCTTGTTCTTGTTTTAATCTATCTTATGTTCTTGTTCTTGAACGAAAGATTATTTTTTAGAATAAAATTCAGTATTTGTTTTATTTAAAATAAAGTATCTTTTCTTTGTTATGTTTTCTTGAGACAAAATGTACAACAGTTCTTTATTAATAATAAACCAATAAAAAATAGCCCAACAACTGTAAAGTAATAAAAATCGTAATGATTTCAAATACTTTAAATTTTAAAGAGTCACTAATTTTAAAACATTTTTCATTTTTGAGAATAAAATTCAGAATTTGTTTAATTTAAAAGAAGTAATATTGCTTTACTTTGTCATGTTATTTTGAGATAAAACGTACAATTCTTTATTTGAAAATAAATAAATAAAAATTAATTAAAATAATCGAAATAATTTAAATTTTAAAGTATTAATAGCTTTCAAACAAGTTCAAGGCAATAAAACTAAAGAAGAAGAAGAAAAAAAACCTAATTAAAAGTAGAAAATTGAAACGTACGAGAAGAAATTCCTCAAGTGTGTTATTACCGTTTAAAGGAGTCCTCAGAGCAAATCACTAATTAATGATTAAATTAATAGACGCAGATAATTAAATTTGAGGTGTAAGTACAGACATATACAGGTATTCGTCGACGGTCTGGAGACGACGTGTTATCCGTGAAAGTATTTTAAGTGTATCGACAGGTCACGACTGTAATACTCTAAGTAAGAGCAATACGTACTACGGGCCACGGCAACGGCAAGCAGCTCGCCTGTGCAGAGTGTAAGAAGGATTCTGGTAGCCTGTGGCTTCGGTCGGTATGTTACACCCACAAACCGGCGGTAGATGATTTAATCTGCAGGTTAGCTAACTGCACACACACATACGACCAACAGGGCACCATTAGACGACGTGTATTACGTATGCGAACAATAATTAATGGTATAAATTAAGATTACCGATTTAACTGTGTTTACGAAAGTGGTCTATCTGTACCAGTATATAGCTATATACTGTACCATTCTGCATTTGTATACATATATAGTATATATAACCACATACATATACAGATATACATATGTTCTATATATATATATATATATATATATATGCACGTCTATTTAATTGGTAATTTCTTAATTCGGTCATGGCGTAAAATGTATTGTATGCAGAAATCAACTGTATGATATGCTGAACCTATAAAGACACGCGAAATGATTATTGTAGGCATCATTTGCTCCATTGAACGCAAGAAATATGACAATTGCACTGTAGGTAAACTATATATAATATACATATAGTACTGCAGTGCATATGGAGTCGCATTCGCATTTCGACATCTTATTTAATATTCGCATCTTGTGTTACTGTTGCGGGGCTTGTCAAAAAAGCCGCCTTCGTGTTAAGTATGCGGCGCGATTTTTCCGCGCGAGCGAAAAACACCGCAAATGCATTCATTCTCTTCGCTTGAGCAATCGAAACGTTTTATCGCTTTAATTACCGACAACAGAATAGAATGCAGGTGGTTTCGATTAGCGGCACATATACAGGGTGTCAATTTATATATTTTATGCTGTACATTATTATTCCTTTATAGGCCATATTTCATTCTTAGGAAATAACAATTCGTTTGCAATTTATTCAATAGAGCAGCAAAGCGCATTCTTATCATTTAGCGTTTTTATGAATTTCATAATTAGCATATAATTGCGTTATATTTGCACAAGTAAAAATGGAATATTTAGTATTCAAAGTGATATTTTATAAAATACAAATACAAGCTACAGAAGAAATTGTACATATAAATTTTGCAACAACTGTATAGAAAAAAAAAAGGACATTTGTAATACTTTTTTATATACAGCTTTGTAGCAATAATGTAAAATTTAAATAAAAATTTCTAGTGTCAACGAAACAAATGCAAATGCGCAAAATATTCATGAAAATCGTTTCTCCATAAAAAATAAAAGGCCAAGCCAATAGCGAGCAGTAATTTATTATGCATCATTAAAAAATCGCCCGGCCGGCTATTGTAATGAAGCTCTGCGATTATTATAACGCGGAGTCAGCCTTCGTCGATCTTAAAGGTGTAAGTGGTCTGCTCTAACATTATGAATTATTCACTTCCGCTTCGCAAATGGGTGTAACCCATTCGTTAATGAGTTATGGAGACGAATAACAATCGACATATTGTCCTCTGCCTCGGTGGATATCGCACTGATGCCATATGATGACTCAGAGCATATTTTTGCGATTCCCACGAGAATCATCCCCCAAGGCACGTGCGGGCGCACCACTCGATTTCACGCCACCAAGTGTTTACTTAACTTTTATTTTAATACACCATTAGACTTGTACTTGTGTGCACCCACTTATTTGGATGGAAAGCTCATTGTTAAAGGTCGCGCGAAGAGTTCGCACAATTTGCTACGAGCGCTCTGGACTGTATAGATAGAGTTTAGAATGCGCATAACTCATCGAATCGCACGATAATTACGCGAAATTATGCGCAACAGGTTACATCTAGTGCATCAGGTTATAATGTATGTGTGTGTGTAGGAGTAAATTGCTCTTTATCGGTTTCACGGCGCAGAAATTAAGAAGGAACGCATCGGACGCTTCGATTTCTCACGTTCGCGTATAATTTGCGATAAATGAGCCAATATTCTGTGCTGCAATCGCTACACGATATATTTATGACTTAATTGAATCGACAGCTTTGGCGTTTTTTTGAAATGAGTCTGCTTTTGCATAATCCATTCTGTGCGAACTTTATTTTGCTTGAAAATTCAAGTTTTTCAAGGAAATTTGATAAAAGTAATTTCAAAGTAATCAAAAAATAAATATTTTGAAAATATTAAATTCATTATTGGCATCTTGTAATAAATCTTATAATACAATGTAAAATGTAAAATAAAAATACAAAATTGCTAAAAAAAAGTATTTAAAATTACTTAATAATGGTTTTCTCTAAAACATAATTTATATTGATTAAAAAAAATGTTTAAAATTTATAAAATTATCCAAAGTCTAGTGTTTTAAATAAAAGTTTAAATAGAACCTTCTTTTTTTTGTTTAAACATTATTTATTAGTCAAAGAAAAATCAAAGAAGGAGGGTTCTAAAACTTCATATCTGGATCAAACAAAACTTTGAAACTTGCTAACTTAAGTGCTTCTTAAAATAAATAAAAGACACAAATGAAATTAAATTTGTATTGTTTAAAGTTATTTTAAATTAATTTAAAAAAAAATAGATGGCTGTAAAACTTATCCCGACTTTGAACTAAATTTTTGAAATTTATAAATTGCTCGCTTATTGTACCAAATAGAGAGCACATTAAAAAGCTCAATTTTTATTGTTTAAAAATGACTAATAATCAATTTTATATCTATCAAATTATTGCTGAAAACCACTTTAAGTCAGAATATTAAAAAGTAATTGAAAGCATTATAAAATGATAGCTTGGCAAGTATAATAAATAAAGTGCAAAGAAAGAAACGAATTTCGCATTGTTTATCGATGGAAAACAAGTAGAAACGGTGGTAATGTTAGCTGCAAGACAATAAATCTTAAATGTGTCTCGTGTCCGATGCAGATACACTTTGTTGCTTTTATTGTTGTCATACAAATGGAATGAAGTCGAACGTTGCACCGTGCGTTTGTATCGTATTTGAAACCGTTTATGCAGAGTGCAGAGTAATGTACGAGTACCTAGATACCAACACAAGAACGAAATCTGCACACACTTGCGCACACAGATGCAAATCGGTGCACCACAATTTAGAGACGAGAAGTGAAAATATTATACAATCTAAACAGGCGAAATAATTTATTCGTTGCGATGTTGGTTCTACGGGCGGCGTACATTAAACATTTTATTGTTTGCCGGACCATATTTATTAATAACGTATTTAATATGCACATGCATGTCTTTGGGAGCAATATATCTTTATGTATATTTGTTGAAATTAACAAAGCGCTTGTTTATTCAAGCATATTTTAAGGTTGCATGCTTTAATTGGGGCTCGGGGAAAGTTTCGCAACTTGTTCCACTATATTTATCGTGCTTTTAATAAAAACGATACTCTCTAAACGATCGGGCGGACTCCGGCAATAAATTAATTGTTATTAAATATATAGTAGGAGCATTGAGCATTGTGCACAAGCAGAGAGAAAAAGAACTGCGCGCTAGACGCTCGGCATCGGCAGCGGAGAGCAAAACAACCGAGCCAGCAGAAAGAATGAAAACATGAGAAGAAAAAAAAATTATATGGGTGCTTCCTGAAGTCACCTTGCGCAACCTGCTGCTGCTGCCCAGTCAACCTTGGCTTACATCCAATCTCACAATCAGTTTAGTAATAACACCCGCGATCGCCCGCTCTTATTGTGCAGTTCTCGCATTACTCAAAGCATCTTATTCTTCGCGGACCGAACGCTATGATTTATATTAAAAAGCTATTGGCCAATATACGTTACGTCTTAATGAACCGTTTTATTATATTCGAGCGGAAAAAAAAAAATTAAACGGTAATTGATCGACAGTACCAGCGGATAAATTAACACTAAGTACCAATGGTTGTAATCATTAGTTGCGCGCGTTTTATAGTCATTTAAATGGACAATTAATTTAAATGTTTATTGCCATGAATTCCCGCACTTAACGCCGCGCACATAATGCAAGAAAGTTGTTTCTCTTTATCGTTGGGCAATCTTCGATTTCCTCGTTACATATCGTCGATTAAATCTGCTCTTGCTTTGCTTTTTGCTTCTGCTTCTGCTTTTGCTTCTGCTTCGGCTGCTGCTGCTGCTGCTTTTCTATGTTAAAAGATGCGTTCCATGTGAAAATTCGCACTCTACTTGCAGCCCGAGACTCTCCTCTGTAACCGATTGCAGGGTGGTTTTTTCTCACGCAATATCTCTCTTTTTGCCCGATCTATTCATTAGGTGGCACAATGAAACCGGGCACAAGTTAAATACAATATCTTCCTACTTCCTAGTTCCGTGATACACAATGACCCGTACTCACCCCAGTGAGTGCATTATAGGGGATGCCGGGGCACTTGCTGCTGACGTCGAGCGGTTTGATTCCCACGAGAGAACACTGGATTCGCAAACGGCACCGGCGACTGTTTATGACATGGCTGGTGCTTGGCCACCCTCTAATTGTATTATTTGTACTGGATTAACTAAGTAGCCCTTCGCCACGGCACAAGGGATGCAACGAGATCATTGCATGCATGCTGCATGCGTGAGAAAACATTTTCAACACTTGTGCATTCTCAATGAGCGCGGTCTTTTCATCTAAATAAGCAAGATGTTGAACAGGAAATGAAAGCAGTTGATTTTCGTTAAACGACTTAATTCTAATTCGTTTTTTTTTTTTTAGTTCTTTTGTTATAAATTTAATAAAGGGTCTCTATCCCTTTATTCCCTTTCTAAAAACGTCTTATTTTACTTAGTGCGAAAGTCATTTCTAATTCTGAATTGACCCTCTATGCTTGAAAATAGATTTGAATTATAGGGCAAAATTTTTATTTAAATATAAGAAATAAAAATAAATTCCTTTGTGGAAAAAGAAATGATGAATTTCCGTAATATTTTATATTAAGGATACAATGAAAAACACTAAATTAGAAAGAAAAACAATTAAGATTCATAAATTTATAATAAGCAGAAGTAAAAGAGGAAATAAAAATTATTGATTCTCTTAAATGGTATAAACTTTGGTTAGAAATAATTAATGAAAGTTAAATCCGTTGTTTTCTTTAACACAATATAACATAAACAAAAATCCAATTTATTTATTTTGATCATTTAAGTCATTTCTTTTTCTAAAAAAAAAATTAAATTAATTGATACATTTTCTCTAAAAACAAATTGCAATAACTTGAGAAAAAAATCTTTAATTCAACTTTTCATTAACCATTAACAAAAAACAGTAAATTAAAATGAATAAATTGAAATTTCATAAACGCAAAATGTAATAAAAGCTATATTATAACGAGCAAAAAGTATCAGCATTCCAATGAAAATGATAACAATAAAAAAGCGGCCGCAGCTTTTAGCTCGAGCCACTGAAACTGTTATTGTTTCCTAACAAAAAACACACACGCACACCACAAATAGCGCGGATTGTTAATTGAAACAATAAATTAAAAAGGTGCTAATAAAACGGCAAGTAGTCTCGATTAGAATGAGTTATTAAGCAAGCTGAAAATACCAACGATATTGATATAATTAAATTAGAACGCTCCCGAGTTGGCTGAAGAGATGATTTATGCGCGGAGGCGAAATATTCGCCAGTTATTAACAACTGCGAAAGGTTAACGCGAGTGCAAATTATATCATTATCCAATAATATTGTTGTAAGAGCACGCGAGTCGAGCACTTTATGGCCGCATTTAGTTGATTGCAGAAGGATTTTTCCGCGGCGCACGTATAATTACTTAACACTTGTCTTTACATAAATATATCTCTTGGAGAAAAAGTTAGCCATTAACCTTTTGACATAATACCACAGCAAATTGCCGGTTGTCATTAAGGAGCTTCATTGAAGCTCTGAATTTCGAGTTTTCACTTTTTTCTTTAATAAATAATATAATTTAAAAATAAAATTCTAACGCAATGGCAACAGCAGCAGCTATTCAGCATATTTGTAGCTGCTAACATAAATTAATCTACGCTTGAGTGTTTTACGAGATGGAAATTTATTATTAATTAAGATTTTCAACGTAACGCCTGATTGTTATTAATTGTGTTTTCTCTTTCGAGATCTTTTGTCTGGCACCGTGCAGACCTATGTAAACAAGCAAGCAAGAGCAACTCGCATGCATGTACGGGCTTTAATTAAACGTTTGCATTGGTTTCATGTTCGTGGCAGGTGACGTGGACCGTTATGCACAAAAAAGGTTCAATGGGGTCCTTTATGTATCGCAAACGTTCGATTCTTCCACATGTGCGATCCCTAAACGGCGGGGCCATTATACGAATCGGTTACACACATCCACCCCCCGTGAGTGCAAGGCTCTTCAAGAGCCAGTCGTAATGAGCCTATAATGCACACTGTACTCTGCGTACATGTAACTTACTGCTTTCTAAAGCTTGCTTGCTTGCTGGCGCAGGAAAACGGGGCCCTTTCGAGTAGTAAACAGCAATGGCAACGAAAAAGGTTTGAGTTTGAAGATCGAATTCCGGACTTCCTACTTTTATTCCGTGGCTCGGCTCGGCTCTCTCGCTTACGAAACCGCGCCGCGCCGTCGACCGAAAATAAAAACCGGCAATCCGATACGATGAAAATATTTGTTTACTTTCATTTAGTATTTCAAGTACTCTTGATCACTTCCTGGACTTCTAGATGGTGCCTAAAGTGCACGTGCCCCCTTAATGGTCCTTTTCCTCGATGCGATCATTTTAATATGCTCTAATGCTGCTTGCTGCTGTTACGACGGCTTTGATGCCATAAAATTCTTATCGGACTTTCGAATCGCACAATTCGCTTTTTAAAAATGAAACAGTTGATTTTCGATCTAGCATTTATATGCTGTTTTCACACAATCATGCCATTGTTTTATGTAGGTACAAATATTGCTTTTAGAAATTTCATTTTCTTAAAAATTAAACGTCAAATTGTGCAATTTTAAAGCGCTTTCAACTTTGGATTTCACCTGTTACTCGTTTAGATTTGAAACAACAATTTTTATAACTTTCTGATTATATGCTGTGTATTAAAAGTTTACATTTTGTTTGTTGTTCTGTTCTATTGCAATAAAAATATTATTATCATTATTTTAAAAACTAAGTAAATTATTATTTTCAACTATTTAAAAGACAAACTAAATTATCATTACAATGACATAAAAATTGAAATTATATCTTTATTAGTTGAGCAGTTTTTTCACTTTATGTTGTATGCAATAATAGCAGCTACGTAAAATAATATTTTAGGTATCTAAATAGAATATTAAATTACCTCTAAATCAATGTAAAAATTAAATTGTTATCTTAATTTGTTTATTAAACTTTAGAATTTGGTATGAAATTTCCATTGTTTTTAAATGGGACGCGTGAATGTAAAAGTACTTTTTCAAATTTATTCATAAAAAACTAAAGTATAAAACCAATTTTATTACTCCCTTCACTTAATTATTTCTAATAAAATTATATTTCAGATTCTTAAACAATAATTAGATTTCGGAAGATTTCTGTTTTTATGCAGGAAATTTTTTTCTTTAATTTTGTTTATACAATATAATTAAAATTGAATAATTTTTTTTATAAATTATTTACACTGAGAGATAAATTATCTGCAAAATGATACCAAAATTATTACTCTATCTTAATTAGTTCAAAAGTTATCTAAGTTTTTCTGTGATTTAGTCGCTTGGCGCAACGTTGAAGTCACCGGTCTACATGTACGATATTTTAAATGGGCCGCTACGACAGAAAAAGTACTATACAAATTTTCTTATAAAAATTAAAGTTATGTACCGATTTCAAGTATTCTTTCAATTAATAAATGCTAATTGAATAATCTTTAATGTTTTATAACAATAACTAATATTTTATTATGTTTTTTTATATATTAAGGTAATTTTATTTTTCAAATTAATTTTTTTCTTTTAATAAAAAATAAATTAAATATTAAAAGATATTATTTAAATAGAACAACAAATTATCTTCAAAATTACACTAAAATTGCTAAAATATCTCAATTCGTTCAAAAGTTATTAAAGTTTTTCTGTTTCGCGGGTTAGGCGCTTGACTTACTTTTCGCGTTTGACTAACGCAGTACTCCATGTATTTTAAATGGGACGCTCAAATGAAGAAACTGATTTGAAATTTTTTTATTATAAAAACAGAAGTTATTAAGCGATTTCAAAAATTCTTTCAGCTATGTGTTTCTAAATAAATTGTCTTTAACGTTTTCGAATTACTTATTCAATTTTTTAAGAGTTTGATTTTATACAGGGTATTTTGTTACAATTTTTATTTTTATTTTAATCCATTATCTATTAAAATTAATTCAATAATAATTTATTATCTATAAATAGAATAAATTAACATCAATATGATATAAATAGTTTTATTCTAACTTAATTAGTTAAAAAGTTAATAAATTTTTAGTGGATAATGGGCTAACGTTGAAATTTCCACGGATTTTAAATTGGGGTTAAAATAAAAAATAAATCATTTTATATTATCTGTTTTAAAAATAAAAGTTATTAATTGATTTTAATAATTCTTTCACTTAATTATAGCTTAATAAATAGTTTGGAACTTTCCTTAATAACTTTTGGAATTTTATTTGTAATTAATTTTTTGCAGAGTCGTGAAACTGGCTTTTAATTAATTTATTTTTTGGTTAATGAAAGGCATAACAAAATTAAAGTAAAACAAAAAAATGTTTACCATTTGAGCAAGCAACATTCATAAATACAGGTGCATTGTCTTTATTGTTTCCCTTTGTGCAAAAATAATTAATCTTGGAATTTCACTTGGCGACTGTCGCAACTCCAGCCATATTTCGTTAACAATTTCACAGTCGGGACAATGCCGGTTATTGTTGGTAAACTTGAATCGTGACTGAATTTTCACTTGCAATCACTTTAAAATATTGGCCTTCGCTCCATTGATGTCGTCAAATCAAAAATACGACGCCGAGTTCAGGATGTAACCCTTTCTAAATAGCTTTTTGTTTCCACACACGAACAATTTATTTATAGTACGAATATTCTCGCGACATTTTAATAATTAATTAAAAACATTGCTCAATACATTGTTACATTATGACCATAAACAAATAAAGAAAACCACCGAGACGAACTGAAACGAGCCTAAAAGTGCAAAGTACTAAAGTTTCCTGAATACATACACTTACAAGATATTAGTTAAAGATGTCATTACGAGCGTAATGATAAATAGAACGGGTGTGGGTGTCCGAGTAAATTACAACTACCGAGATTGTTGTTTATGTGCACGTAACGCAAATGGTCAACCATATAACAACACTGCGTTACGAGGAAAAATTCATAAGAAACGATATTTCCTTTTAATCACAGAGAGAGTTAAAAAGCCTACCTATATAATACACGCGGAGGAAAACATAAATCAAAAGTTTTCCTTCAATACTACACAAGTGTTAAGTCGAATCGACAAGTAATTAATGTACGTCCAATCATTAATTTAAACAAAAGTAATTAATTACATTTCAGCGGCGCAATTAATAATGAAGTTCCCGTTCAGCGGTAGCTCATTCACGCATTTATCTTTTCCTCCATTAATTAGCACTTTTTGTCGTGCATAGAGCATACATAGAGTAGCCGCTCAGGTGATGTTTTTTTTTTCCTTTCGGTTTGTCTAGGCTAGCCATTGTAAGGTAAGCATCGAATAAACCTATAGAGATATAGAGAGAAGTCGGAGAACAGAACACCCGCCGATATTGCTGACCTGAATAATCCCGCAAATGAAATTTCCGAACAATTACCTGGAAGGCTATAGCTTCATGTATTGTACCGCATGCAGTTCTTACATACGTAGTTAATCAAGCAAAATCTTTCTATGCATTCTGCGGTTTGCAAGTTGCACAACTTAACAATACGTTGCGAGTTCCCTAATTGCAACAAAATCAATCTTCATTTGTGCCTTCAATACTATGTATCTAGCCTACAATTGCCAATCAGAAAACGCAAATATGCCATTAATATGATTCAGTGGAAAGTATCTTTAAATTAGCTGCTCATCAATGAATTACATTTCTCTTTCATTCGGAAAATCGGACAGTTTTCTTTTTGCTTTCTTTAATGTATCTTATAAGTGCACAGGAAATCTTTTACAATTAGGAAATTTAAAATTAGTTTTAAAAAGCATTACTTACCATAGTTGGAAGTTATCTTATTGGATGGGAATCATCAGTCTGAAACAAACAAAAAAATTTTTTTTAAGTTTGTATAATGTAAAATAGTATAAAGAAAAGAAGATGAAAAAGAATAGAAAGCATTTTAATGAACTTTAGATCTTTTGTGTCTGCAACTGATTGCAAATATCGTCAGCGGAGTGGTTTTGATGTAACGCGAGCATTATACATCCAGTCGGCAGTCGTCAAAATGAAAAGTGAAAAACAGTAATTACCGACTGCTAATACAAGAAATTGCTGCACTTATTTTTCGATGCGAGTGTTATAGAGGCTGCGCACGGTATAGTTACACTATCTATATGATGTAACTAATTAACTTTCGCATCGAATAATTTTTATGGAGCAGATAATGGTTATAGAGAAGACAACAAATTGCCACATCGTTCGGAATCACGCTCGGGACCGCCCATCATCTCACTAATTATTGCCAAAGTTTCGACTTTCCATCATATTAACTACCGAGCACTAATAAAGCGCCTGTTTTTGTAATTGCGTTCCTTCCTATTCCTTTCCGAAGCAAACATAAAGAAAAGAGCTTATTTTTCTTCCAAAGCAATAACAATTATAATTTTCTTCTTGATTTATAGTAAATAGTAAATTTCGAATACACTCCGCTTCGTGAACGGAATGATTGATGTCTCTTATGCATAGCTCGGGGTCGTCCAGCGCTCGATTGAAATCGTGTCTGATTGATTTGGGTAATAAAGTAATGTTCGCACCCCCGAGCTACAAGCAGCGCTTAAGTGTCACGCCCCTATCGGTCTCTATGAAATTGATAACGAAGGTGCTTGAAGGTGTTTATCGGTAATCTGTGCTTTGCAGAAATATACACAGGGACATTTGTTTTTCCTTTTTTTTTTAGACAAAACACACATGTGAGACAGCTGTCTTTTCCAAAGTTCCAAACTTTTACTCAAAGCAAAAGAAATCGATTGAAGCTTGACGCGTGTCAGCCACCCCCGCAGGTGCAGACGGACACGGACATCATCCCCCTAACGCTCGTTTTGTAAAATTACTCACCGATAAGTTTTTGATAAGGAAGTACTTTGTACCTGTTTTTTCACAGTAGGATTTTTGTTCTTATTTTTATTTTTTATACCTGATGTGCGGGTACTCGGCAACTGAAGATTGCGAAAGCTTTCAACGCTTTCAGAGCGGATTTTCAGGGCGAATGGATCTTGGGAAAATTTATTACGTACATCCCTTGGTGTTTAAAATGAAAAATAAAAAGTACAAAAAAGGCATTTTAAATCAATTACAATTATGGCGGAGATTATCATAAACAACGATTTGGAAATTGAATGATACGAAGACAGGTTTTCAAGACGTGACCTGAAATATCGTCCGTTTCGAGTCATGATTTATGTTTGTTATTACGGGTCGCATCTAAACGGACGGAAAGGTGTTGAATGTGATGCATGCGACCTCAGGGGTTCTCCATCGCGGCACAATTATTGTTATTACCGGATAGTTCATTCGGTAAGAGCCACCACGGTAAGAGCGAGCAGATGCGCGTCGCCAAAGTGGCAACAGCAAGCAACGTTAGACTTTTCGGTGGGAGGTGCACGGAACACACGTGTGGACACGCGTAACGCACACGTGGCCTTCAAGGAAGAGGGTGTATCGAGGCAGGACAATTACAGGATGCGCTTTAACACACACACACTCACACAAAAGCGCAAATACATTAGTTGCGTGCCTGCAGATTTTGAAGAATGAGCGTCGCGCGAGATCATCTTTAAGCTACTAGACCGGTTGCCGAGCGGTTAACATGAATGGTAATTAGGGGTTTTGTTTTTCGCAATATAACAAGCATTTAATATGGCCAGGTAAATCCACCAGATGTTCAACCTTTTGAAGCGGAGGTGAGCCCTCAAGGTGTGCACATTCGGTAGCGTTTCCTGAAACTTTACAGCGACATAAAAGAAATAGAGACACCTTTAAGGTGGCACATTTCGATGAAATCGCATCGGCAGCTCGAAGCTCTCATTTGATAATTTCTCCTAAACCGTATGTTAATGAGCTGGTAAAATCCGTTACAATTTCGGGTCGCATGGGGTGAGCTGGTCCAGCCCTGGAACCTCCCGTTAAAGACATATGTGATCTGCAAAATGCTGCTGCGTACAGGTCCGAACATCGTCACCTGTCCTGAAAAGTACAGCTGTTGAATCACCCTCTCGATTAGCCAACTTGAAAAACCCGAAAAACTAAGGGCTGAAGTGGAAATCACATGCTACTGCGAGCTTTTTCAATAAATATTTCTGTTTCCAGAAGCAAATACACTTTTTTATACATTTAGAAGAACTAAAAGGGTTCCCCTTTCGAAAAAGTTCCTCATGTTTGTTAGTATATATGTAATAAACTGCTGATGCTGAATGCTGAAAGCGAGCTAAAAGTAAAGGTTCGGGGTGCGCGCCCGGTGACATTTTTGCGGCGCAGTCAGGTCCTCGCAACAAAAGACAACCTGTGCTATTGAAGACGACGAAAAAGGATCCCGAATTCGAAGAAAGGCCGTAACTTTTACTGCGGCTTAAACGTCTTGCATTATGAGCTCCGAAACGGAGCATAATAGGAAGCCATTCATCGTGCACTAAACAGATCATTCATACCGAGGAGATTTTTCGCCACACACAACAACCAACAACAACACAACACAGAAGAGCCGTGTGCAAGCACGAAAAAAGCTCGAGGAATGCTGACGAACAAAAAGAGTACTCCTCAGGTAATTAACTCAATGCATGATCTCGTTTGCAGATACGGACTCTTTTGATAAAACTGCTTTTGTCTAGTGTATGCAGCATACCGATAGTTGGAGAGCGCACTTCGTGAGAAAGTACACAACTTTCCAATAAGTGTGCATTTTTATTGCTCGCTAATTATTCACAAATACGTACAGTTTATGCAAAATGTTCCGAAGAAGATTTTCAATCTTTATTTGAAGATGATTTTTATAATTATTACATGTAATAATAAATAAATAAATAAAAATTCAAATTCAAATGTTAAGAAAAAAAAATCTTTTATAATTATATTTGTATATGAAGAATTTAACAAATGTTATTTAAATA
Organism: Holobus sp. GC000080; assembly: GCA_030556065.1. Lineage (NCBI taxonomy): Eukaryota > Metazoa > Arthropoda > Insecta > Coleoptera > Staphylinidae > Holobus > Holobus sp. GC000080. Next base: position 24,812 of record JASKGO010002364.1, read on the forward strand.
CAATAGCGGCATTATGTTTTTAAAGGTTTCCGCAGTCAAAGCAGTGCCTAATTGCGTTTCAGACAATGCCGCAGATCTTTCAGATGCTTAATAATAATTAAAGACAAAGGAAAGCATCTAACCTTACACACAGAAAAGCTGTTATTGTGAACGTAAGTAATTTACAGCAATTGATCCGATTATAACAAACCAATAATTACGAAAAACTCAAGGTGAGTTCTGTTAAATAATTTTTCGTTCTAAATTAAAATCTGTAAAACTTTCTGAAGTAAGTACAATGCAAATTCAATAAATTTAATTGCGCAATATATTAATTGTGCTGCGAATTAACCGTTATTTTCGAATCGAATGCAAAGGAAAAAACTTTAAGGATAAACCGTAGCTTTTTGCGCTGCAGCGAGTAAAACTGGGCCGACTTTTGACTTTTGACAAATGCGTTCTGTAACTGCGAAATTTACCAAGCCAATAAATCTGTGATGATTATTTATGGTATTTGTATATCGCCTTAATTACCGCTCGCACACTAAATCATTAAACGCTAACCGACAGTTCGACTAATTTATACATAATATAAAACAAAAGCCACCAACCAAGAGCAACATGCACTACATTAATCTGTCTGCGCGTTAGAAATTATGCACGGCGAATACAATGGTCGGCGGTGCACTTATACAAAAATGCATAATGCACATAAACTATAGGCACGTGCAGATGTGCAATTATTCAATGGGGAAATGGTATCCTGTAACGGTCAATCTCGGCAAAACGCGTGCCTACACTCGGGCGCCGATTTCGTCCCTATTGCTTCCCGGCGAAAAGGTCCAGAATCGTCTGGAGCGCGACGCGGCAACACACATGTGCTTTTGTAGGGGTTGCCAAGGGACGATATGTGTGTGTTTTGTGTCTGGGCAGGTGGCATGTGACTATGGCTGCTGTGTGCCTTACTGAATGGGACTTGATGGGTCCTTGCATTGCACCGATGCAGCCGATCATTTTTTTTTACTTTGCTTTTTGCTTTATGTTTTCTATTTCGACACCGAAAGCGGCATAAAGTTTAGTACCGTTTTTCCGTCCAGTAGGAAACCTAATACATAGAACGAATTTTCACCTGATCGATAAATTATCCACGTTTATGTCACTGTATTGGTGGGTTATCGAATGCGCTTCGTGTGTTAAGATTGTACACAAGGAAAGGTGTTAAAAGTAACGACGACACTTTATTATCATTATTTCCTTGTTGACTGAATTCGGCCTTTACGCTTTGCATCAATAAAATGTTCAATATTTATCTCGAGTTTTATGAACGTTGACATTGCACAACTCTCCCAGTCCCAATGTACCAATCGCGCCTCTCTTTCTCTCATTTTGGCTTTCTTTATTGAGATTTAAGTTATTTGCTTATGGTCGTTTAAATGCGCGTTTATTGCAATTTATTGAAACCATCAATGGGCCGTAAACTGTGCGAATCGCATCCAAATGCAAATTAATTGTTCACCTCCTTGCCCCCAGCTGAACTCTAAATGCATTCAAATATTTTTTTCTTAAATATTAATGAAAAAGAAGATAAATTTCATTAATGAAAAAATAATAATTTTTTTATAATTTAAAATGCAATTAAAAAAAAATTAGTCGAAATCAGATTAGCAAAAACTAAAATAACATAAAACAAAATCAACTGACAGCAAAGTGCAGTTAATCTTATGGAAATCTTTTGTTTGCCTATTTAAAGACTTGAAGACTCTAATTACTTATATCTTGGAAGCTTCATCGGCGATTTATTCGCACGACCAGAAATCCGTTCGCTTCGATTAGTCATGCATGCATATTTGCTGCCGTTGCCGATTCCGTTTCACCCATCTGGGAAAAGTTGAGAAAATCCCGAATTGCATATCTCATATAGCACACCTAAAAAGTGGAAACCGATGGGAATGTCAAACAAGTGGCTTTCGGTGCAAATCGCAATAATCCATAGGTACCTTATCACTTTGCAATTCGGACACCCTTCATTTACATTTCGATACCGCGCTTGTTTAAACATTTGCTCACTTGCAGAGAAAGTTCGTTACACGAATTGTATATTTCGAGCGTTCGTTTCGAAGAAGAAAAAAATTATATAAGTAAATCGATCGAGGAATGCAACTTCAATAAATCTTCGTTCTGCAAGGGAAAATTGCACAATGGCACACACACACACACACACACACACACACACACAGAGAAATGCTTAAGAAGAAAAGTAGAATGCATTTCTACCTGTAAGAAAGGCATGTGCCATATCGGCAGATGCAAGAACCACACATGTCTCTTTAAATGTACACACAGCCAGGCATATATGCACACCGAGAGTGATCTTTGGGTGAAAGAATCAGCGAAACAGCTGATTCGGACAATGAGAGAGATCAGGTACGTCTCTTTGGCATCTTTCAAGAAAATCAAACAAGTTTACGGGGGTGCTTTTAACAGCTGCCGCTTAAGACGCGTGGCTTACGTTCCTCTTTTGATCGCGATTTTTATTGCTTTAGTTAATGTTTTTCTAGCTTTTCAAAAGTTTCATTGTTTATTTTAAACTATAAACTGAAAAAATAAAAAGTAAAACTTTTTAAAAAGTTTTGTAAAAAATATGATAAAAATCAATGAGAGAAAGAATTTAACAGCCCAAAAAAAGTTTCGAAAATATATCGCCTTAAATGATGGGAAACATGTAAGGCATCGATTGAAGACAGACATTACAAGAAGTGAGTAACTTGTCTTGACAAATAAAGTGGTCAAGAGAGGCCAATGCGAAGTTATCTTTCTTGGCGGAAACGGCGAGCGCACGAGACAAATGCGGTCCATAAAATAATCGCGCGTATTATGATAATAAATAAATAACCCGGGGCGCACGAAATTATCCGAGACAATTTGAAACATATAGGAAAACGTAGAGCAATAAATTCCATAATTTCCACAATAAATTCAATCGAACACAATAGCATAAAGTGAATGCAGCGAATCAAAACCGTTCGCGACTTTGGACGCACACACACACATGCAAACACACATATATATATATTTTAAACATATATATAGGTATATCTGTTAACTATGTACATATACATATATGTACATATATATGGTCAATTTGCATGATAAAAAAATGCGTTCCTGCTTGGGGAGATTATGTCATTTGGTTCTTTAAACAATCGGTTATGGTTAATTGATAGCGACCGCAACAAGTCGACAATAACCATAATTATCATATTTGCATTTTAAGTGAATTTTATGCGTGTTCCAATTGTATACGAGCGTTGTAAACTAGAAAGTAATGCAATAATAGAATTTCGTTCGACGAAAATCCATTTCTATAAAGATATTGGAATTGCGGCAAATATGCAGCGCACTACTTAAACTTATAACTTCATATGCCGGTGTCGATACGCGAGCACTGTCTACGATTCTATTAGCCTTCTCGGCATTGCACTATTTTAACAATAAATGTCAACAATATGTGCAAGTTGCAAAATTTTATTTCGCTCTTATAGTGCGTCCAGTCCACAGCTAGAGCAAAACGGTAAATGTGCATGCAATGGTTTTTATTTTTTTATTTTAATTTTTATTAAGGGAGTGCAAAAAAATTAATGCCATTAAGAATAAGGAGATGTAACTAATATCCGTTTCTTTTATGTTTATTTGCATAATGGCTCTAATGTGTAATGTTTGGATGAATTTTCCGGTGTCCCAAATTATGCCACGCATTACGTTCAACCGCATTTGAATAAATTATGTAAATTGGAGCACTTTTGAGCGCTTAAATTTACCACTATTGTTATGTTTGCACAAATCATATGCAAATGGTACCCCGTTTTATTCCAATCGTTTGTTATTTGTTATTATGCATAATATATTTTCTTTGAACATTTTTTTCTTCGCTACTATGGCCTTTTAGGTTTTTTTTTTAACAAATTCTATGCGTTGACTTCGTTACTTTAAGTTTAATACATTTAATTTTTTTTCTTTATTGAAAAAATTGTTTCAATGGAAAAATTAAAATATATTAAAAGTGAAATGTGCTAAATAAATAAAAAAAAATTAAGAGAAATAAAACAAAATTACTATACGAGTAATATCTAAAATATATATTGAATATTTAAAATATATATATAAATAACAATTGTTTATATTTATAAGGATAATGGAGGAGTAGGAGAGTTGATGGAGGAAATTTGAATAATCCTATAATGCCATTTTCTCCGACAACAATTGCATAAACAATTTAAGAGAAATTTATCAGACTTATAGAATAGCATGAAATTAATGGAAAATCTCCGGCGATAATTACGCTCACCTTGAATTTATAGTGCACTTCGCGAACTGTGTTTTCGCTAGCCGTCGTATATTTTGCAGCAGTAGTAGGTGGTAAGTGTGTAAATTACGGAAACTTTGTGTCATTAACATTCTTTACTATATCATTATATCGGCATAAAAACACATTATTAGGTGTGGTAAATCATTAGTTTTTTTTATTCTCAGAGCGCAAGTATACGAGTGCAGTACACTGTAAATTAAAACAAGTATAGGTAAACCGTTTGCTGATTTTTCGACCTTTGCTGTAATTAAAAACCGAAAGACTGATTTCTTCATTACAGCACCGACAATACAAAACACATTTATTAATAAAATGTTTGTGTCTTATTTAACCTTTTCCAGAACGTTTCAATCGAATGTGTGCGCCCATTGAAAGACATATACCTTGTAATTATTACATTAGCATTTTTCAGTGCGAAAAACGTATCGGATTTCAAATATTACATACACTGCATAATAGCACTAGAGAGAGCTTCAACTCTTCCCAACGCTCAAATTATTGAGATTATGCATTACCATATCCACCTATCTGAAGGTTCCGATCGCTTGAAACAATGATAATGTGCGTCTTGGGCCGATGATTTATTGGGGATTAATAGGATAATTTATTGGCGCAATTAAAGTGAACGTAATGTTAATAAGTTAACGATTTTTTCCACCCGCGATCTACATTTTGCAAACGACGGAAAAAACCGCTGCGAAACAACGGAGCAAACTAATAACGCGATTGTAATCAGAGTGCCCTTTCCTCGTGTTCTTATTTATTCTATTAAAGTGTGTAATTCGATCGAGAAAAAATCGCCGTTGCCTTTGGTTGTATAGAGTAACACACTGCAAGAGTAATGAGCGTTTCGATAAATCAAACAGGCAATGTTTTCAGTTATTAATGCGCGTGTAAGTGCATAAAATTTATAGGCAAATTTACCATAATTATAAAATAAAGTATCGAATTACACGGTGGAAATTATGCAAATCTAACCCCTCTGTTAGAATGCGGGGCTCTTTAAAGGAAAGCGCAGGTATCGCTTGTATAGGTAGGAAAACACACAGGAAGTTCATTCTCACGTACCGTGATTATTTTTTTTATCGAATTTAATGTTAAACGGTAGCATTTTGCATATAAATACACACCGAACCCAATGAAAAAACGCGTTCTTGAACTTTAGAGAAATTAAACAAATACCTAAACGGTGTATGCAAGGTGAGGCATGTATCCTTCTGTTTAAAAACTGCTTCTGTTCTTTTTTTTATTTCCTTTTTTTTTTAATTTTTTCAAGAGTAAAAGAAAAAAGTCACCCAAATGTTATAAAACAAAAACAAAATTCAGAAAAAAACTATTCAACTTAAAACCACCGCTTTGATTATAAAGTACATACTATTATAACACTAGGAACAAAATCATTGACCATTTACCATACCTTTTTAATGCAGTAAAAAGAAAATTGGAAGAAATAAAGAAAGAAAAAAGTAACCAGACAGATGGTTTTTGATTAGAAGATGACTCGGGGCAGTCGTATGCACCCTGCCACGAACGTATTTGCATCTCTGTGGTGTTAGTGGATTGATGTTATTAGGCAATAAGCGCTCGGGGGCGAGCACAGCAACAAACAAAAGGCATTTTTAATCGAATGTACAGGCACACGTACATATACAGACAGAAACACGAACACATAGAGAGTAGAATTAAACGAGACTATAAATAAGTAGCTTTTTATTGTGGTCTCGTTCTGCTTCGACACACCATTACACACCCGCACGTGCGTATTGCTTAGCCCGGAGAGAAAGGTGGTTATTACATGGTCTGGCTGTGTTGTTGGCCGAATCCGAAGAGCGGAGCAGAGATAAGGCCGTAGCGATTGATGCTGGAAGCAGCCTCGATTTATCACTTGTTGTGTGCGTAACGTCTGCACTTTTTTCACATCTCCTCGCTGGGCTACGCTGCGCTCTTTTCCGCTCGCTCGCTGATGCCATGCATATTGTATATTCTTCGGTATTGATGCTGCTGGTAGCTCGCGGCCAATTCCACCGTGTTTGTTCAGCCGAATGGAAATGATATTTCGATGTTTGCATGCTATCACTCTGAAGTGCGTAAAGCAAACAAGCTCGCTGATCGTTTCCAGATAAATGTCCGCAGGTACAAGAGGCCTACCTGGCCTAATAACATTTAATGTGTTTATTTTATTTGATTCTTTTCTTTTCTTTGTATTACTGACGAAAATCTAGCGATAATTCCGTTTACTAGCTTTGGGGAAACAAATTATCCTTGAAATTTCTATCTACTTTTGTTTTCTACTATACTTACACAATGTTCTTTTGTTTGATACTTTAATAATCTCTGTGGTCTAGTTAAATGTTCTAATTTCGAATAAATTTTTCAAAATTAGTTGTCTTATTATAAAAAAAAAGAAACATAAAAGAAAAATCTAAATTTTTTAGATGCAAAAAAGCAGTTTTTTTTTTCGTTTGAAAAGCAATAAGTGCAATTGCACAAGACATCTTGTACTTCTGATAAAAAGATAAGAACCAACAAACAAAAAACTACCTTGCGTACGGAAAAAATCTTGATTCAATTAGCAATTACCTAATAGAGTTAATGATGAAATGAATGCAATCGTGAATGCTATAAAAGGATTTGCAGCTAATTATAGGCGAGATGCCACCGCTTGGAATTTAATACCTGTTCCGGTAAGACACAGCTATAGTGATTGTTATTCGCCCGCAAATCTAGTGATGTTTATGTGGCTGCACTCTTGGTCCGCAATCCGGATGCAATAAAAGCTCGCACTCGAGATCGTAAATTTCATGCCTATCGCCGATTAATTAATTATGAAACTTATTTATTAGCTATAATGCATAAACACCGTGTTCGATGTCTCCCTACTACGGCGGCTCCTATTAAATCCGAGTGAAATTATAATAAATTATTACAACTTATTGTTTTTCCTTCTTGCGCGCCACTAAATTACCACAAGAGACGACTGCACTTTCCACTGCATATATGAGTGTAATTGATTAAATGTTGTGGCTCACTTACAACGGCCGCAGACAGATGCAATCAAAGCTCTAACGTTTTATTATATTTCGGTGCACTTTGTTATTATTACTGCGCGCTTATAAGCATCGAAAGCAGATGGATTTAAGCATCTGTCAACTAAGCTTTGGTTTAAACGTTTAAATTAATTATTAATATTGAAGTTTTTTTTTAATTTTTTGAGTTCGAATTAGAATCGATAATTTGAAGAAAATGTTCGCTCACTAAAAAATTATTTCCGGTAAACCGAAAAAACACAGGTTAAATTTTATTTAGAATTTTGATAAAGGACAATGCATTCTATAAATTAACATTAAAAATTTAAAAGTTGAACTAGTGACTTTTAAGAAAATTTGATTTATATGTTGCACTAGCCCAAAAAATGGACACCACGCACATAAAAAAAATATTTAAGAAAAACAATAAAGGCATAAATAAAATTTAATTATTGGTTTTCATAAAGAATAATATGCTCTATAAAATCTGATTGAAAATTAAAAAATTGAATGAGTACTTTTTGAGAAAAAATGTCTGATATGTTGCACTCGCTTTTCACATACTTTAGAAGTGGACGCCATGCACCTAAAACTTATTTCCGCAAAATAAAAAAGTCATAACTGAAATTTTGTTTTTGATTTTGATAAAAAATAATATTCTTTATAAAATTAAAGTGAAAATAAAAAAATCGAAGTGGTGACTATTGAGAAAAGTTGACAGAAATGAGGCACTACTTGTACATACTTTATAAGAGCGGACCCCGCGCACTTAAAAATTATTTCCGGAAAACCGGAAAGATATAAACAATATTTTCTTCACAATTTTGATAAAAGACAATATATCCTACAAATAAATAGTGAAAATTTGACAGTGAAACGAGAAAAAGATTACATTAGGGGTTTAATACGAGAATTTAATATTTATGTGCTATTAATAATCATTATTATCGAACAAAGAACAACTGTGAAGTTGAGCAAAAATATTTCTGACAGTAATTTAAAACTTAATTATGAAAAAATCAGCCATTTTCTTAAGAATGCAAAAAATTTCTTTGTCATCCACAAAAACAAATTTTGATTTAAAAAATAGGTTTTTCCCTTATTAGTAACGAAGAATAAACTGAAATTTCACATTCAGGACCAAACAGAAAAATCGTGTTGTCCAGTATAACAAATGTGTTGTATTATTGCCCAATAAGAATGTATTTAAATTGAACATTCACTCTTTGTTTATGTATAAATGTGCGTATCACATATATAAAGTAGCAGTAGAGCCAAAGAAAAGTTGTATGTAAAACAGTGAGCTAGTGTTTAATGCTCCAACGCTAATTAATTTGACTTGATGGCGTACCTAATTTTTCATCGAAAGATCGAGATCATTGATCGTGAGAAATGACGGTTTCACTTACGTGTGTTTAACTCGGAATAAATTAGTAATAATATTTCACCTCTTGGGCTGCACGACAACAAGAAAAAGAGCATTAAATGCGCTAAGCGTCGATCTGATAAAATCTATCATGAAGTTCAAGTATAAGCAATAAATAACGAGATGCTCTCTCTGTGCGCTTCTGCAATGTATTAGTGTTCACAATGTTTGCATAAATGAGCACCATAAAGAACTAACTATAACTATATGTAGGTATCTAAGTAGATACTTATAAGACACACTCTTATTAGCCGCAAAAGAAAAACGTCCCATTTTTAACCACCGCGAACTTTCCCATAACCTATTTGCTACTTATAGAGCGCTGGGATTCAATTACAACAACGGTTTTTCCCGATTTGTACCGGCTGCGTGCATATTCCGATTTGTATAATTGATCGCCGACCGGCCGATCGATCAAAACACTCGATTAATTATTATTAAACAAGTGTACAGATCCTAATCCGAGACCGAGAGTCGCTATATAAAGCGACCTTTAATTGTTTCCAATGCGAGATCCAAAAAAGGATCGTACCGCGTAATAATTTACGTTACACATGAATACATAAAATAAAGCAAAAGAGAACAGCTAGAGCGCACATAAATCGCCGGTGGAACCATTTAATGGGTCATCTACCTCGACCTAATATTACTTGTTTTGATTCAAAAGTTTTGAACTAAGACTAAGTGAGAAAAGGATTTGTTTCCGGTTGTTTTTCCTTTGTGCGTTTTCTATTAAACTCTATTATATCTATACGAAGCTTTTGGATCCTCTATCAACTGATGAATTAACGCATAATTATCTTCAAAGTTATTGAAAACGATATTTCTAAGAAGAAAAAAGAAAATCAAGGATTATGTATTATGTTTAATGTCGAAGAATTGAAATGATCTTGTATGCGCGAGCACGAACAGGAACTCGTTTTTTTTTTTAAGATTTTTTTTATTAATTCATCGAGGAGTAATCAGAGGCATTCAGGAGGAATTTAAGAGGCGCGCAAATTTTAACACAGGTGTGCGATTCGCCAAGTGAAATACTTATAAGTCGTTCGTTTGAATGCGCGCGAAATAAATTTCAATAATAAAGGTCGCCTTTTATTGTCGGTAATGGGGTTGCTTGAATTGCCAAATAATGAGTGGAAATGCCCTTTGGACTCCTGGTGCCTCAAAGGTATGACTAACCTGTTGGAACACACTGGCAGAACAAAGTACATTTGTAAAAAGAAGTCTTGACGTATCCGGTTTTAAGTACATATTTCACAACGAAAAATCTAATTGCACATGTGGAATAAAAAGAGCTTTTATTTGGTGCTCTCATTTTGAAACCGTTTTTATGGTTATTTACAAAGAGAATTTCTTTTTAAAAGTTTTACTTCTTGGCTTTATAAATTTCTATTTTAAGTTTTAACAGAAAAAAAAAGTTATTTCATTTAGAAATAAATTTAACAAGAAAATTAATTTGAGTTTTTATTTATTTATTTTTTTAAACTTCCAAACAAGAATTTAATATGCTATTAAGTCTCCGAGAGCGTGTAAATGCATGTAACCTGTTGAAATCAGAATGCAAACGCAAGGAGAGAAGAAGCGGAACCGACTCGACGACATCCGGTTTTACACACCTCAGCGCAAGGAGCACTCCTTAAGACGACGGCTCGCTCGGTAATTATTCGAAATGATATGAGCACCTAGACAATACCCGGCAGTCATAAACTCACAAAGGGCGATTTGTGTCGCTATCATCGATCAAACCAACAATGACGGATACTTATAGCCGGTTTGTTTGAACGGATCGATACTGGTTTCAGGTGAATTTCAATGAAACTCTCTTATAAACTTTATCGGATACGTCAATATTGTTATAATTCAACGAACATGTAAGTTTACTTATGAGAAGTGAGAGCTCAACAAGAGCTCAACGTAAATAATCGGGTCATGTTGCCAATTATCCGATTAGAATTTGAATTTTATTCGAAGCATATTATTTGTCACTGGCTGCCAAAATTAATTGTACAATCCAAAGAATAGCTACAATATCTGTTCGGATGATTTATGATTTTTGTTTTCATTTTTAATTGTTCATTACATCCAACGTTTCGAAATTTATATCAATAAAAAATGATGGCTGAAGAAGTATTTCTAAATAAATTCTAAAATTGGACAAATTTTTACAATTTTAGAGATTTCAGGGAAATTTTGTCTGCAAAGGATAATGTAAATTATGGGGAATTTACAACGCAAGCAAAATACATGTGGAATCTGCTGCAGGAGGAAAAATCCTCGAACGAGATACGAATTCAAATGGGGAAAACTTACAAGAAGAAACAACATCATTGTCACGTGCGTCTGCATAAACTGCTTCTATCTATAGCTGCATGTCTGAGATTCGCGTGAGTGCTCCGGCACGTGCGAGGGTGGACTTGTCTCTCTCTCTTTGTTTGAGCTGCGTGTGTGTGTGTGTAGCGAACCCTCCACGCAACCCATTATTGGACGCAGATAAAGAGTAGATGCATAAAGTACCATTGTGCCTAGAAAACGCTATATATATACTTTATCGCTTATTTATTTATGGAATTCGCTCGTTTGCATTTTCGGAATCAGATACCGATACTTAATGAACTATATCGGACACTTTATTATTTCGCTCATTTCATTTAACGTTTACTTCATGCCACACTTTTCGCAACCGTATCACATCTGACTTCTTTTATTATCCAGAAACACGTAAATCTTATAAGCAGCCTTAGATGTTTATTATTATTATTATTAAATAATAATGGGGTTTTCCGAAATTCCGAATTATTGCTGCCGAGTTAATTTATTAGGATGCAAGAGGAACATCTGCAAAACGTGAGGTTTCCATGATGGTGCCCCGGAATAGATGAGAGGTGTTATTTGGCAGTTCTTTTAGGGGTGCATCGGACTTATCATCATCTTCGGTGCGTGGTGTGCGGTCCGGAATTCCCTTAATTTATGCGATCGGTCTGCTGCGCGATGGTAATTCCCGGCGCTACCGCACTTACAGGTGCTCACGCAATAAAAGTGCCGGAGCGCGGTTTCGATCACGTTCGACACCTTAAGAGGTGCAGCGAATTATTGATATTCTTGCATTTCCAGGTAATGTGCGTCTTGGAAATACACCTGCCGCTGCTGTTTCGCATTCTTTGGGTTAGGCTTTACGAGTAGGTGCACAGGTGCTTTGTTCGCTTTAAAATCTTTACATTTTTTAAAAAGTACTCCTACAAAATCTTCATATTTTTTCTTTTGTAAATTAAAAGGCTTTGATTCTACCAGCTAACAGATAATAATGATAATAATCAGTATCTTGTAAAGATTTTGTTCTACAAATGTAATGTGTAATCTTGGGAAAATTTAGGAAGAGTAATTTCTTGTAAAACGCAAATTGAAGCACGCAAATAGATGTTCTCTTAACGACTTAAGCTACGCCAAGAGAGAGAGAGCGATTGGAATCTTTGCGTTTCTCGGTAAAAGAGTCGTCCGCACAACGGATTCGATTGTATTGAGTTACGTAACAAAACCACAATATGTCAAGCAAGTGGTTATCATCCTTCAATATCTGTTACCGCTTTTCCATCTATAGAGATTCCTCGCGCAGATACCGAGGAGACGTTCAATGGAAGCAGCCAGCTCTGCTCAAAAGTGATTTGTTTGTTTAAGATTCTTTTGGCTGCGTTTTCTTCGCCGCATACTAAACAGTTATCACTTTATGTATATTTCTTCTATTTCTTCTACGGATTGAAAAAGAAAAAGAAAAAGAAAACGTAGAAATGGTGATTTTCATACGGTTTTCAAGCACTTGATTGTGTCCATTGTGGTCGTTGTTGATGTGGGTGGCTTATAAACATCTAATATATGCTTAGTTCAACACCCAGCAAAACCAAAAAAGAAACAACCCCTGTTTTCTTTTTTTTTGTTTCCTGTAACTTTTTTTAATGAACTTTAAAGAACCAAATTAATTTCTGTACATTGAGAAAAAACAATACGTTTTTCTCACTTGATTTTTTCGGAGAGGAGAGCGAGACGCGTCTACAAACAAGGGGTTGTTAAATGTAAATGTGGAGCATTCATCAGTGCACCTGGCCGAGAGTGCGGTAGCAGTGTAGCACCAAAACAACAAGTCGAAGGGCGCACCTGGTTAAGAAATTAAGGGCGAACCCGGCCGAATTTATTAAATACACTTTTTGTATTCCGGTTTCGGGGTTTCGGGGTGCCGTACCGCATACATATAAGGGCATATTCAACATGTTCCCGACTTGTTCCAACTTCCAACCATTTACCAATGGCGGGATACCATAAACATGCAGTAAGTACCCTATCGGCTATCCCTAATGCAGTTAAAACTTTTACTGCAACCTTGGCCACTAATGCCTTCAATTAGTTATGCATTTTAATCGGTGCAATTAATGAAATTAATAAAACACCATGCAATCTACGAGAAACATTGATTTTTATTTGCAGCTTTTCATTTGCTGCACTGTGAAACTAACGATTATTACTAATAAGTAACATGTATAACATTTAGAGGAAAAATGAACTGCAGGTACGGAACACGTTAATTTGCAGCAAAACTACAATCACCTCCTCGACCGTGTAATTAGAAACAATGCAACGGTAATTGTTTCCGAAGCACGATATTCGCATATATCGCATTGAAACCGCATGATGTCTATATGGATGGAAAATTGCCACCCACGATTACAATTTGCAACTATCGTTATAGGTTTATATGCATTGGCGGAGTTTAAAAGTCGCGCTGATGCAAGTTGCATCCTGCTTAAAGGATAACGTACGAGCAAGTTCATTGGCGCAAAATGACAAATTGGTCCGCTTTTATTATTGTTAGTACTATATTATCCTTTTCGCTTTTTCCTCCGTGTACCTCTGCTGTACTGCATCAGTGTTCAGAGTGGTACAGAGGTCTCTATATTGGACGACGAATGTTTATTTGCGTACAGGTTTTGCATTTTAGGTGTGATATTGTACGCGCACGCATAATAATAATAAGCGTAGCAATACTTTAAACGGACTGACATTTATAACGAGCTGGCTCTACTCTTTCTTTGATATACGCGTATAGTATAAATACGAATGAATTTATGTTGAGGCGCATTCCGCATATTGCACTTAATAATTAATAATAATAATCGTTCGATAGAGACACACTCGTAAAACGTACGGTTTCACCATGGTGTCTCTGCATTATTACGGATATATTTTGTTATTTATGCAAACACACAGTAATATGCGTCTCTCTGCATTTAACGCATTCTTGCACTTGCACAATTATTATATGGGCATTCCTTAAATGCAACGCGAACGCCATTAGTGCGATAGACACGCGTAATTCTTCTCTCCTACAACTTTTATTAAGTGCTCCTGATTTATGCTAATTTTATTTCACTACGCTTGTTTTCTCGGATTAGTTATTGATTTTATTGATTTGGAACATTTTTTAGTGGTATTTTAAAAATTTCTAGTTTTTTAATAAATCTTTTTTTAAAGAATTTATGGCTGAATTAATGTGCCAAGTTTAATTAACAAGTATGTAGAATTTTTGATTTAATTAACTAGAAAGAAAAGTTAATCTAATAATTGAAAAAGTAATGTTCATAATTTATAATAAAAATAATAATTTATTTTCTTAATTTGCAATATATCTATAAAACAAATAAATAATTATTTAAAAATATAAAATAACACGAAATTTAATTTAACTTTGTAATAGAAATAACTTCTCCGCAATGCAAGAAAAACATTTAAACATCTAGAAAATCAGGAAAGGAAATGTTCGCAAAAAAAATTAATGAAAGAATTAAAACAAAATTAATAATTTATATCGAATGGAAATTTTACTTTATGCATTTTCGATTAGTTGAAAAATTCATTACTATAAGCAAAAATAGCATACCTTAGAAGCAATAGCTGTTGGATTATTGGAATCATCAATCTGTAACAAAAAAAAAACTTTTAAAATTTGTTAATGAAAAGAATTATTGAAAGCATTTTTACCAACTTTTGGTATTTTGTACAAGGAAATTATTGCTATAAATGCCGTTAAAATTTAAACCAAATTTAAAAAAATATATTGATAATATTAAAAGATTTCAAAATTAACCGCAAATTGAAAATTTGAACATTAATTGATATTAATATAATTATTATCACTGGTAAAACCCATAAAAAAAAAGTATTTAAACATATTTTTTTGATGAGAGGAAATGCAACTGAAAATTATTTCCTTTTATACTGTTTTTCGTTTATTACAATTCTAATCAAATAAAAAACAAGCTTCTATAATATAATTAACAGCAGATAGTAGTTACTTATATCATAAGACGAATTACAACAACAGTTTCCATCTTGGTACACAGTGTAAATATAAATAAACAACTTAAAATCATATTTGCAAGAAGAAAGAAGCAAGCAAGCAAGCCAAGTAAGAGCATAGTTCGCGGCTATATCTTCTTCATGAATCAAGTGTCGAGCAACGGTGTTTCGCGGATTGTTTGTAGTTATTAGCCGAGTACTACAGTATTTGTACGGGCTCCGGTGGAAATATTAGCGCGAACCCGACGAACGCGTATGCGAATTGATATGGAAACGCCACCGCTATCGACTATATTTACGATTTTCACTTAAAGTGTAAAGGAGATTTTAACGAGCGGTCAACAGTGGAACCTACATAAGTATTCCATTATATCATAGAGAACAGGTGCCATTATAAAAATGATGGGCCCACGCAAAGGTTCCGATCCACTGGTCTCCGCGAACGGGTTTCATCGTCTCTCTTATTTTCCTCCTTCGTGATTATATTTATGTCTCGCGGACCATTTATCAGCAGCAGCGCTCTTTGAAGTCCGAGACCATTAATTGACGCGCTTCACCCCTTTTCGCATTGCCCATACGTACGTACTCAAGTAAGTAAGTATCTACACTCGTGAAGATTCCTGTTTGGGCTTGTTTGCTCGTACAAGAACTCTCCCCAGGCGACTAATGTATCTGTTTATCGTTTCGGACTTCGGTCAAACTACCAACCAACGTACTAATCCTCAAAACAAACTCGTAAAACTACTTAAACGCTTCTAAATTACCTCTCAATTAGGGACAAAAAGATTTTTAACGACGTGCTACAGTGTGGTGCTTATTGAACGGCCAAAGCTCACGTCGAAGATGAAAACTTTAGCAAATGTTATGTTTTGCTAATATATATGAATCGATGAACAGTTACTTCTTGGAAATCTCGAAGGTAGTGGGCTCTCGTTTAATCGACACATTTGTAATGCAAATTTTATAATTTCATTGTTATCTTATTCTGCGCACGTTGCCGCGGATTCAATAATTTTCGCATATATTCGAAAAGTTATTGCTTTTACTCTATTTTCCGGTTTTATTATATGCTAAATAAGATTTTACTTTTCAATTTATTGAAAATCAAATTATTCAGTTTATAAAGTCAAAGCTTTTATAAGCAAAAAGCTTTTTTAACATTTTTTTTTTAATTTTAAATTTACTTTTGTTAATCTTTCTAAATTACTTTTTAATTATTAATATTGTTGGTGATTAAAAACAAAAACATGAGTAAACCCACTGTTAACATTTGAATTAAAATAAATTCTATCAATTAGCAGATTATTATTATGTAAAACACATAAATAATTATTAATCCTCTTAAGGAAAACGCTACAAAAGTAAGGTGCAGATATATTTACAATATGGCACTTCGAGGAAAATTACGTAAGTCCAAAGCGCGAGTGATGAACTTAAAAGAGCCCTGCGCTCAATAACAATAATAATTACGTATGCATGTAAAACCGATTAAAGAGCAAAACGGCGCCGTTCAAGGCTCCCATATCGATAAATAAAATGCACTATTAGGCCAGTGTAGGCTGCACTACTTCGATTCGAAACCGAAAAATGGGGCATTGTTAAAGGCCGGCGCTTAATTTATATACACATACACCTAGACTGGTTGGGATATTTCTTGTTAAGTGCAATGAATAAGCAATTCTATTCCGCGAAGTCCAAGCCTTCAAAACGCGACACCAGTGGCAGCGGACCAGAGCAGCGCAGATAGAGAGAGAGCAGACAGAGCGACAAATCGATCGCAATCTGGAAATGTGTGCACCGAGACCGTTTTATTGACTTTTGCAATTTCCCACAGACATCAAAGCTCCACGGGCACGTTCAAACTTCCAGATCGCTTCCAGATGCCTCGATGATGATAATATCGTAAATCGGAAGTAATGGGCGCCTACCGTTACCTACCGAACGTGTTTCGGACCAAGGCATCGGCAGCGGCGAAGGGATGCAAGATGCAACTTCCCATCATAGAAGATCGTAAAACACACATGTTTCCCGAGATGTTCTGGCATTGCACGCACACCTTAAGAAAAACCGTCATTTGAATTTGCGCGCAGGTAAACTCTTCTGGACTGCAGATGTACCGGAGAGGAGGGAATTGGACCGTAATTGTTCGTTGTTCCATTGCACATTGCACGTACTGCCGCTGCTGCAATGTGCATCTGTCCCGTAGGAAGGTTCACTGGGGAATTCAGCAGTGGAATCTAAACGCACATCGGAAATTAATAATTGCGCCCATTGCGGGATTAGGTTGTCACAGATGAACGGCGGACAAGTCCACCGCGATGGATGCCAGCGATAAAGTCCTGTATTATCCTTTAACGAGCACACCATTAATGTGCATATAAATACGAAATAATCTATGCTAATGCATTGTCCTTATAGCGACTTCTTCAATTACTTAATACACATTACTTAGTTCGGTCGCATTAATTTATTTGCATTCGAACAGCGATTATTATAAGGATAATAGATTCAATGCAATCGTGCGCTGATTCAATATTTATGTATGCACCGAATAGTCTCTCTTCGTATTGTTTGTTAACTGAGGTCATTATAGATAAATATTTATTGCACTCGTAATGATTTTGTTTGCCAGACTCTCACTCTTGTAATTACCAACTACTTTACCTGAAGATGCTGTTGTTTGCAGAACGATAACGCTCTCATTCGCTCTCCAAGTTAGTACTATTTATTTGTATTTCTGTGTGTGTGTGTGTGCATAACGAACCAGCCAGATTTGGCGCTAAAATTACACTCTCAACAACACGTCTTCTATTTTTACCTGATACTTTTTATGCGAGGGGACACATGTAAAAATTCAAGTAAAACCAGACCAAGGAAGATATTCGAGTTTCGACTTGACTAGAACCCGATTTTCGGGGTGCATCGCTCATATTTATTGTAATTTACATCATCGATATGATAATTACTCGGTTTTTTTTATTGTTGTTGGGTTGCTCATATGCTAAAGGGTTGCTGAGGTTGGCGATAAATAATTAATTCAGCTGTAGCGATTTAATGGAGTGTTCGGACACTTTGTCGAACGCCTAATCTATGATTAGAATTACGCACACCCCAACCTATCTAATGTGCAATAGGTATGGTATGTCTATCGGGGCAGATTTTCATTTATTGTTATCTTTATTGTAACGTGAATACCAATGGTATATCTGCACATGTCGTCGCACACATAATGGAAGGCCACCTGAAATAGGTTGACGATATATATGGAATCGAGGGGTGCCTTTCACTTCCCCTTATTTGAAAATGAAGGGTGTTTGTAACGGTCCAACATATATATGCAGCTGTCTAGCGCGTGCCTGTGCTTTACCGCCCTTAACACACATGTTCGAAGATGCGCACTTTTCACATTTTATTTTTAAAATTCTTCCAACTTTAAAATAATATCATGTATATAGATATAATTAAATTAAGCGAAAAACTAGAAATGACCAAAATAGCAGTTTGTAAATTCGTGCAATATGTAGTTTAAAATTTCGTAAGTTTGGAAATGTAATTATAGGTTCGCTGGTTATAATAACAGTTGCTAATAAATCGTTTAGAGACTTGCATAAAGACAATTAATACGAAATTTCGTGTGCGCCTACTCCAAATGAGGTCAAATTGATTTAATTCATTAAGGTAAGTATAGTATTGCTGGAACAGTAGCACACCTGTTCCCCCTCTACGGCAGGCTTAAGTATTGGTTTTGAAGCACCCATGGCTGATGGTATTGGTTGGTTGGCACGTGTGCCCATTGGAGGGGACCCTTTAAAAAGGCCCCGGTGGAGAACTGGCAGTAGATTCATCTTCGCCTCGTGAAAGTTCACTTCGTCACTCACCGTGTGCCTTTAGTTGAGCGAACTCGTTCTTTCGTGCCAGCTACGTGCCAACTCTTTGTGGATTACTAAATCGTTTGCAAATTTGTGTTATGATAGAGGAAATGTCTCCATCCATAATGGCTAAAAACTACAGTCATTGTCCTTTGAAGAAACGACCGGTGCATATTATTGAAACATCAGGTAGGTCTTAATTTTTGTTTTGATTTTGTTGGTAATTTTTCCTCAAAAATTTAAAATTTCAAATATTATATATTAATTTTCATTTTTTTGGGACTTTATTAATTTTCTTTCATATTTGTAATTGCAGATGAACCTGAGAATCTAAGCACCAAACCAGAAGATCTCAGCATCAGTGGAAGATACAAGAACAACAAATCTCCTTCGATCTCATCGTCACCAGTTTCCCCGGAAGCATCGATATCGCCAGCGAGTTCTCCGAACCACGAACTCTACAAAAGCGACTACCACCAGGAAATCAAACGCGAATACTCCCCGATCAAACGGGAATATTCGCCATCGCCTTGCATCAAAAGTGACGTCGCCTTCCCATTTCCCTCCATCAGTCCCGAATACGATGCCCCGCAAACGTGGCACAGAAGTGTGGCTCCCATTTACCCTCCGTATCCTTTCATGTATCCCTATCAGTACGACTACATGATCAACAGCCCGACATACAGTGATAACTCGTGTTCGCCGCCCCACGTAGTCCACGCGCAACCCCTGGCGCCGCTAGCCCTCCGACCGACCGTCTACCCGCTCGACCAACAAAGCCTGAGTCCCAATTCGTCGACGACGTCGCCGCCCCCGACCAGTGCCGAGGATCTGTCGGAAAAGCGCCGCCAAGGCATCCGCCACCAGTGTCCCGACTGCGGCAAAAGCTACTCCACCTTTTCCGGCCTGTCGAAACATCGGCAGTTCCACTGCGCGGCCGGCGAAGGACCTCGCAAATCCTTCAGCTGCAAGTACTGCGAGAAAGTGTACGTGTCGCTGGGCGCCCTCAAGATGCACATCCGGACGCACACGCTGCCCTGCAAGTGCACCATTTGTGGCAAGGCGTTCTCCAGGCCTTGGCTCCTGCAAGGACACATCAGGACGCACACGGGTGAAAAACCCTTCTCGTGCACCTACTGCAACCGTGCCTTCGCCGATCGCTCGAACTTGCGCGCCCATCTGCAGACCCATTCAGATGTCAAGAAGTACTCGTGTCAGCACTGCAGCAAGACGTTCTCGCGGATGTCGCTGTTAACGAAACACGCCGAGAGCGGTTGCGGAGCAGCGCATATCGTCAAACCGGAGAAGATGTATTGAGAAGTGCTCTCGAAATGCCTAAAGAAAAACCTCGACAAGACTGACCATTTGATCACACAATTGTACAAAGTGGAAGTTCCCTAAATGATGTACATATGTACAGCATTCGTTCGTTATTTATATTTTTATATGTATAGTACATAGAGAGCATCAAATTAAGATAAAGTTAATATATTTCCTACAAGCTAAGGTTTTTGTACATAGAAAAAAAAAAAAAAAAAAAAACTTGTACAGAGTGCACCTATTTTGAGAGGGCATACCCTATGAGAAACTACGTGTACGCGTATATTTTATATTTTTGTATTACTCTAGTCAAATTAGTCTCAAAGTTATTTCATAGAAATAATGCCATTGTAACTAGTGCCTTACGACGATATTTTATTAATTAATATTATATCACACATTTTTATTAAAGCAGTTTCAAAATGATTACTGAATTTTTCCTCTTTTTTTTTCTTTAAGTATTTCAGGTGTTATATAATCGTGTCCAAAAAAAGAAAAAAAGTAATAAAAAAAAAAGAGAAATGCAGTAAAATAAAAAATAAATAAAAAATTTGCGTAGGACTCCGGTGCACTATAGTGCATTCGAGAGTTCGACGAAAGAGCGCAAGTCCGGGTGACTGAAAAGCGCATTTATATAATAATGATTAATGCTTTTGAAAGTTTTCGAGGGAATCCGTTTATCCAGTACATAAATTACACTTAACAGGCTATCTGGATCGGATCGGAGGGCGGTACAAGCAAGGTACATGAAACTTATAGCCCATATCCGATACACTTGAAAATCCTTTTTTTCCGGCGCGGAAAAACTGCGCTGAAATTTGTAGTGCCTGGCTATTTATTGACGTCGTGTGTGACTCTAGTCGTCATTATGTCCATAAGAGGCAAATTAAATATATCCGAGATATAACGTCGTCGTCGTCGTGCACGTTTAAGCAAATAGCAAGGCACTGCAAATATATGGACGAGCGATTTCACATTTATATCGAATGCGAACGTAGAAATAAATTGCAAAAGAATATATTATGCATCCATTACCGGACACAGAGAGCCAACAAATACATATACATACTTTGCACACACACATACACACACACACTCATATATTTGTATATATGTAAGCAGACGGCAACTTTTAGATATCGCGCTGCAGCGATCCGCAAAGCACAGGTGTGAATATGTGTTTTACAAATATAGTAAAGTCAGGTTGAGGATTATTAATGAAGTTTGGCGGGCTGCGAGGCAGTGCGCTGAAGAAGAGATTTCTTTGGCAAAAGCAAGACTCCCATGACTCATATTGTAATATGCGACGCTCACACAAAATTGCCAACTTTTTCGCTTAGCAGACCCAATATTATTAATAATAATTAAACTTAAAAAAAGAGTTAAAAGTTTCAATAGTTGAAAAATCGTTCATCTCTAGTATTGTACCTGTACAATAAATATATGATGATTATTACGTTATTGATGTACTTTTGTTAGTTGAGAACTGTGAACGCTTTTGTGTGTCGGAATTAATGGACACATTACTTATTACATTTCGCCTAGCGACTTCCTCAAGTTGGCGGCGCGAAAAGGTGCGCCTTGTAAAACACCATAGTAAAGCACTGATGGAAAAGAAGGCGGTTACAAATGTGATTTTATTGTTTAGCGCTCGGAAAATGGGATTCGCCTCGCTAAGCGATCATCACTTTTTGTTACTCGTTCAGCTTTTTTCTTTTTTCTCTTTACAATAATGACAGTTGGTAATTGCCCATCGGATGCTTATAGACAAAAGAATCAGCAACTATAATTCATATAGCTCTGTAGCTGTAGCTTAATGACGCCAGACAATAAGTGAAATATTGTCCTTTCAATACATAATAACTGGATTTTCATTAGTCAGACACACGTAATTTGCATAGAGCACTTAAACTGTACGTTGTATTGTTAGCAGGTTACAAATCAAGGTAAGAAATTAGATCATCCCACTTATTGGCGCAATAGTCGCGGATTTTTCTGCCACATATGTGCGCTCATGTGTGAGTGCCGAGTGTCATCTGCCGCGAAGAACAATTACAAAATGTACAGTTACATGCGAAAGCAGGAGGAACAGCGGCCGCGCAAAAAAATACGCTAAGTGCAAAAAGGATGCTTGCAAAAAGCGTGGTGCTATATGGTGGTTAAAGTTAAAGTAAGGAAAAGTACACGACGATTGGTGAAATGATAAATATTACGGATGGGCGCGAGAAGCGAATTACCATACAATGGAAGTCTTGTCGCGGACAAAATTTTCATGCATTTCTTCCTTCATAATAAATGAATGCCCCGATAGACCCACACATGCATATACACCGAAAAATTGGGAATCATCATCTTCTTCTTCTTCTTCTTGTCTCTTGGGTCGTCGCGCAATAAGAGTCGTTTTGAGGCCATACGGAAAATAAAAAAAACTAAATCGCATTGTCTCTCGCGTGTATAATAATAATATCTGTATTGTTTTCCTTCACGAAATAATGTTATTGTAATAATGCTGCACATTATGGGACGAAAGACATGCATTTATTTGTATCCTTATCATTCGCGTTCGAGAGTTTATTGTAGCGGGAACAACGTATGCAGATTAAGGGAAAGCTCGTCCTGATTTGCATTATTTTCGGATCGCCTGTTCGCCGCTCGCGTAAAAATTTTCTTTATTGTGCGTTTTATTTTTACGGTTATTGTCTCTTCTTCTTCCTCCTCCTTCCTTCTTTTTTTCGTACCAATGTTTAACGCTTCATTACGTTAATTGTGTTTGGAAAGTACTCGGCGGCTGGTAATGCACAAAAAAAGTTTCGGTAAAAAAAACTCCTTGGGAATGGGCACCGGTAGGACAATAAAATCTACTCATCTGATAAACAAAAAGTGGAAATAGGGGTGCGTGTGAAACAAAAAAAAACTATTATCCTTTTAGGAAGATATGCTTATGAAGTGTATATTAACCGAAACTAAATAATTTATAAATTATCCTTTTTTATGGTTCTTGTTCTGAAGGGGTTGCAAACAGTTTTTTTTTAAGACAGAAGTTAAAAAATATTTTTTTTTATACTGTAGTTAGGCAAAAATGATGATTTTCAGTTTTGCTTATTTTAAATTTAAAAAAATAGTTTGCAGTTAAAATTGGTTTTCTTTAAAAAATATTTTTAAACAATCATATTTTTAATTAATTACAAATTTTCTAAATATTTAATCTTTTATCCTTTAAATAAGATTTTATTAAGTGTATATTAACCGATTTTTTTTTATTATCATTTTTTGCTAATATTTTTTTGTATTAAAGGGGTGGCAAAAAGTTTTTTTCTTTTAATGCAAAATTAAAAAAAAAAAAAACAAATACTAATAATACAACTGTCAGTTAGATAGCTTTCGTTTCGTTTTCGTATTTTAAACAAAACTGCACTTTTCAGGGAAAATGCTATTTTGAAAGTAAAAATTTCTTTTAACTAATTCTAAACTAAAAAATTGATATTTTTCCCTTTTAATAACATTATAAAGTAATATTTAACCAAAATAATAAATTTTATAATTAATCCTTTATTGTTTCTTTTATTATGGTGCTTTAGTATTTTTTTTTTTACTTTTACGACGATCTTTAAATTAATATTGGGTAAAAAATGATAACAAATTCAATTTCGCTGCTCTTGCACTACTTTAAATAAAACTTTAAACTATATTTTCCAGGTAAATGATAGTTATGTCAAATGTTTTTAAAAACTCTTTCTAAACTTTAGTTTTTTTGAAACCACTTGACAAATTTAAAAGGAATCCTAAGCCGACACCTAACGCAAAGTAAATCAGACATGAAAATGTGTAAGGAACAAACAGAGCAATCTGCAGAACGGCTGACCTTTCAACTAGTCCAAAGTCATTGTCACCTTATATACCTTATTATATATGTTGCCGAAAGCGATTCGAAATGCCAGTACATAGGATGTATACGTACGTATAAAGCCACAATATCGACTTACAACAGCCTGGAAACGTATATGCATAAAACACATACGTACAAATACGAATAAATAATGGGACATTTTCATAAAAATTTGAATACAAAGTGTTCGTTAAAGGAAGTACCTGTCTATTGTAAGTGCACACACATGCAAACAAGCGGACGCGCAACTTGCTCGCCGACTATATTAAAATAGATTATTACGTCTAAAAGGTTAGAGGTCCGGCGATTCGTATTCAAATGCAATGCAGATTACGATTGATTGTCGCACTCGACTCCGTATCGCCGCACACAACGATACTCATCTTCGAGACCCTTCGGGAACCTCTACTAGCTCTAACTCTCGGAAATGAGGAACACACACACAGAGGTTCAACAAAGCGAAAAAAAAAAACGAAAAAAAAGAAAGAAAGAAGAAGAAACAATTAGTGTATGCAAGTTGTGCTTATCGGTTTTCTAATTTAAATAAACGGACATATCGATCGGCTGTTTGCACAGACAAGACAAATATTAATAACGAACGGGATTATCGAAAGAGCACGGGGAAGAATTCCGAAAACTCTTGCTTATTTTCATGGGTAAACACAGACATTGGAAAATACATTTAATTATTATCTATATTCAACACATAAGAAAACACGGTATATAAGAAAAGCGGCGGAAAAATGTTTTATAATGATAATAACAAGCGAGAAATTGTCTCCGAACTTGTTGATTTATATCTTTGATCTCGGAAACGGCTGATATTTAATCGGAAATCGGAGCGAACTTGAGGTAAACTTGACATATTTACAGCGGTGTTTGATAGACGATTATTAAAGTTCAACGCTTCGAATACCTTTTGTACGTCATTTATTCTTTACACATAGTATACACAACGCAGCATACATATCGTGCGGAGCATTTTGTTTGACTTAAAGTTATTCTTTCTGTAAGGTACACAGTTAACCTTCGGGTACACGCATTCCATATAGAGAGCAGAAATTTATTGCATTCAATCGATCGTCAATGTAATTACGCTAATAACTTTTAGCGAGCGCAAAACTTTTCAGGCGAGCGCATTATGAAATTGTTTCTTCCATCTCCCTCCATCTCTCTCTCGGGATCGCGCTAATAAAATTATTATCGATAGCCGCAATTATAATACTGTTATCAGTGAAAAGCCATTCGGAATTGCGCTGGAATTGAAGAATATACGTCGGTCGTAAAGTGGCCTCATAGTTGCCGTTGTAAAAAGACTCACTTTACAGCGACGATTATCATTAGTTTAGAAATCATAATCGTAATAATCAGCGGTATGATATGTTGAATATTAAAAGCGTAAGATATGGCGCGATTTTCGGTTATTTCTCTCCTTAAAGAAAATTTCTGATGTTCGTAATAACTGTGAGACGACTCGCTGGATAAGTACGAAGTGCACAGGTTTACGATTTATACAGGATATTTTAAACGCATATTGTTTTAATTTTCTTACGAAGGATAAAACAGTTAAATTTTTATGTTAAAACTTTATTCTATAAAAATTTAATATTTTATTAAAAAAAAAAAAATATTGTTTAGTCTTTTGAATTTTTTATTAATAACAAAAAATTGTTAAAAAATTATTAATATTTAAAAAGAAAACATAAAACATAAAAAATAGAATAAAAAAAGAAAAAAAAAGTTTGCATCTTTGTGCATCATTAAAATCACTTTAATTCCAAGTAAATTGCCCACAAAAAGAAAACATCAGCATTTATTCGTAGCAAAAAAATAATATATAACATCGACAAAAACCCTGTGCTGAAATGTGTTTGATCCTGTATGGTCGTTTTGCATCGAGCTATTAATTATTTTAATCAAATTATATCTCGAGTATTTACATTAAAATTGCCAGCGCACAATTATACTCGGTCGTACACGAATTCTTCGCGAGCGATTAATTAATTCCGCGAGCAACAATTTCGCATCTTTTCCCCTCGCGCACAACACACAGAGACACTACATCCATATAATACATATAAAACGTTCCTCTCGTGTGTTTGTTCACTTATTAAGATTGCTGTTAATCGGCGCGCTTGTAAAGACTCCAAAGAAGAAAGTTGGTAAAGTAAACAACGAATGCGCTAGGACTCAACCACCCACGCACCGCTCGCAGATAACTTAATAATAAAGACGTCGCACTAAAATGCTCATAGTTGCCATAACTACAGGTATTTTAAATAAACGACAGGTCAAACTATTACCGGTACTTTGTACTTATTAGTCAATTAGTTGCAAGTTTATTTTCTTAAAAAAAAAATCCGGAAAAAATCAAGAAAATTAAATAAAAAACAACAAAAAACAAAAAGCATAAGAAATTGAGCGGAGAAAAGATGTAGAAAAAAAACCGGCGTGTAGGTAATATATGAGGTAGCAGGTCGCGGTGAAGGTGGATTCCACGCCAATTGTACCTGCTGCACACAACGAGCACGAGAGCAGATCTAATGAAAAATCATCCGCAGCCACCTACTAAAGGTCGAACGGCGTACTTTGTGATGACCGGTCGAGTCCTGTCTTAGGTGGATGAACCTGTCCGAGCCATATGGCGCGCGAGTTCCTTTTTCTCCTTCGTTATTTTTCAACGCTCGTTGTGCATTGTGCATCTCCGTGGCATCGGTGCATGGTGCATGCTGCATGATGATGCTACGAGGGCGCGCGCTCTCAAAAGATTTCACGGCTTATTTATAATCCCGAGCCGAGCCACAACATACATAGGAAATTAAGTGCGCGCTCTTTTCAGCTTCTCTCGTTCGCGCCACACCGTTCATTAATATGCCGATTGCGACCCGAAAGCGAAAGGAACGGTAATTGGAACAAGCACCTGTTGTATTTATATTGTGGCTCGCGCAAGAGCCGAGAGCTGTCCCGAAAAAGGACCTGCTTTTCGCCTAGTTTGCATATTCACACATTCTTCTATCGCAGAGGTCCCGACCTCTCTGCGGCCAGTGAAATGTCGCGCTTATTTAAATATTCAAATTCTTAATCTCTTAGATAATATTATTGGCAATATATTTTATTCTCTTTTAGAAATTTTACGTTGGGCAAGTGTTTTTCTTCCATACGAAAACAATTTTGTAATTTCTTTTTTAATTGATTGATAAACAGTTTTCATAACTGATTTTGCTTTTGCTTGCATAATTTTTAAGTTTGAAAGTTTTCTATTTTTCACTACAAATTTAAGGAAAACATTTTTTTACATTAAACTTTTTTTGTTTAAACAGTAGTAAAGTCAGTCACTTCGATAGTAATTTCAATAAATTTCAATATTTTTATTTAGTTACCAACTATTCAAAAAGCAGCCTCATAAATAGAATTATTAAGCTAATAATTTATAGCCGTTTTTACCAGGCGTTAAAATGTTTGTTGTTAGTTTCCTCTTTTGTGAGTCTTAATACACCTAATAAATATTGAATAAATCTTTCTAAAACTAATTTTCCATAAGCGCAACCATAAAAAACTCACGAATCGAAAAAGTACATCTTAAATACCTCAGAAAAAAAAGGAATATAATTCTTTAATGTTTGTTTTAATGTTCAATTTGACCTGTGCTGAACTTAAATTTCCATTATTCATTAATATAAAAGAGAATACAAAATTGCCAAAAAAAGTTTCTAAACGCAAAATTAATCGAGCAGCACTTTCTTTCTTTAAAATCTATAATAAATACATGCAACATGTTCAATGAAAGTGTTCGCTATTTTCTCACGAATCAACTCCAGCGCGTTTTATTAACGAACCGAATGACGAGCGTAATTGTAGCATTTAGCAACACGAAAAAAGCGGAAAACGTTTAGCCAATAGAAATAGGTTAGCATTGGTCTGTACGGCGATCACTATACTTTTTTCTCTCCAATTTATCCGACGT
The DNA here is from genome assembly GCA_030556065.1 of Holobus sp. GC000080. Lineage (NCBI taxonomy): Eukaryota > Metazoa > Arthropoda > Insecta > Coleoptera > Staphylinidae > Holobus > Holobus sp. GC000080. The sequence goes on from JASKGO010002364.1 coordinate 52,990, forward strand.
AAGTTCAGTCATAAAACGCAATTAGTCGAAGTTAATAATGCATAATGAGACCACCGCTGGTGACTTAAGTGTAGTGCGGACTGTACGGTTGCAGTGTCGCTCCTTCTTGGGGCTCCTGCTGCACCCTTTCGGTCACGCTTTTGAGGCCTCTGTGTATGTTAACAATAAGAAATTGTAATATTTGAAAATTACGATCTTCAGCAGTGCATAAACTTAATCATTTCGGTATTAATCATCGCGGCAATTATTATAGGTGGGATTACACAATACACCTTCTTAAAGTTTTACAGATATTATGATCATGTAATTTCTTTGTCCTTCGAATTATTTCAATATTTACTACTTTTCAATGCAGATTAGTTTAAAATTTTGATTTGTTAAATTAAATTTCATAGATTTCATAGAACTGAAAAAAAATTGTAAAAAAAAATGTATTATAAATACTCGTAATTAAAGGTAATAAGTTTAAATTTTATTATCAAATTTATAAACGTATGGTTTATATCGATTTAAAATACATGGAGTACTGCGTTAGTCAAACGAAAAAAGTAAGTCAAGAAGCGAAATAAAAACTATAATCACTTCTGAATTTATTAATTCATTGTAACTTTTTTGACGCCATATAAGGATAATTTATTTCTCTAATTAATAATAATAAATTATTTATTTTATTTTATAGCATTTAAATAATATTAAATAATAAAATACCTTATAAAAATCGGAAATGTAACGAAATCGAATTATTTAAAACAAAAAAATAAAAGATAATTTAATTATTAGTAGCTGCGTAAAAAAAAAGAATAAAGTCGGTGTATTAGTTTGGATTAGTCTGAACTAACTAATTATTGCAACTATTTTGCGTAATTCAAAAGATAATTTATCACTCTATTTAAATAATTTTTAACATTGCTTTTTTTTTTATTGTAGTATAAAGCGACGAACCCAAAAATAAACAAATTTTTTTAAATTAACAACCGTTAACATTTTACGAAATGCTTAAAAAGGAAAATTTCCTTTACAAAATGAAAATAAATTTATCCAGTAATAATTTAGTGAAAAAATTAGCAAAATCGGTTAATAAGTTTAATTTTTATAAACAAATATGTAAATGTACTTTTCGATTCGAAGCGTCCCATTTAAAATACATGGAGTACTGCGTTAGTCAAACGCGAAAAGTAAGTCAAGCGCCAGACCCGCAAAACATTAAAACTTTAATAACTTTTGAACTAATTGGGATATTTTAACAATTTTAGTGTCATTTTAAAGAGAAGCTAAATATGTATTTAAATATTTCACAATTACTTCATTTTCAGTTGTTATAATGAGAAATAAATTAAATTTTGAAATTAAAAAACCTGTAAAAAAAAAATCTTAAATGTAAAAATTTGATTAAAATATACAAAAACAATTTATTTAGCAATAATTTAGCGAAAAAAAAATCTAATTGTTCTGTTACTTTAATTTTTATAAACAAATATGTAAACGTAGTGAAAAAGATAAGTCAGGTGGCGCAACCGCAGAACACAAAAACGTTAATAACTTTTGAACTAATTAAGATATTGAAATAATTTTAGCGTCATCTTAAAGATAACTTTTCCTTCTATTTATATATAATATGTTGGTTTTATAATAAAATTTGTAAAACTGCTTTTTGCTTCTGAGAGTTATTTAAAACACATGGAACTCGGTGATTTCAACGCTCAGTCAAACAAAGTTTTATAACTTTTGAGCCAATTAGGACGCAGTAACACTTTTGCTGTCATTTTAAAAATAATTAATGTAATTATAAATGATTAAATTTAATTGCAAAATAAATCCATCTGTATAAAATTACAAAATTTATTTTGGAAAATTTCACATATAATTAAAAGCGCAATTTATTTTGCAATAATTTTATGAAAGCCCTTATAAAAATAAGTCACTCGAAAGTAAATAAGGAATTTAAAAGAGGTATATTTATGAAGCCTGAGAATCTAGAATATGACAAAGTGATTTTTTGGGAAGAAAAAAAGGTTTGGCAATACATATAGGCAGTTTTTCGCATTGACAAATAAAACGCACAACAATCATGAACTTTATGAGAAAAGTGCTGGTATCTGTGTTCTCACAATCCCTTTTTGGCACAAAACGGCTTATTTTGTCCGCAAGAATCCTTTGAGAAGAAAGATACAATAGACGACGCGCTATATGGCGAAAACCTATTTATTTTGCATCTTGTGCAGCAAGTTGTACCTGCTTATCTGCTAGGAGAATCGAAAATATCGCCGATAATTTCCATTCCTAATTCTCGTTCGCTTCGAATGCAGCAAGCAACAACGAAACGCAACTTATCCAATGGGCAGCAATGACCAAGTGCAAGCCGTACTTGTATCATATGCTATAGGCTTGCAACTACTGCGAGCAGATATAGAAATTATACAGGAATGCATATAAAACCTATAGAGAAGAGTGTATAGTAGATAGTGCATGCATGCAGTCGGGAAGTAATCTTCCAGACGGCGGATTACGTCCGTTCCGTGCGCCTTTGATTAAAACGCCCGAATTGTTACTTAATCGACGCAATCAAAGGGAGATTCAGGCTGTTTGCTTAACGTCACAAGCGGAAGATTGAGGAGTTCAAGTGGCATTCCTTCGCACTTTGTTTGCGTGCGTGCGTGGTGCATCGCCACCACCGATTCCCACACTGCAATATATGCACTACTGCTGTTGCTGCTGCCTCGGGAAAAACGTCACCCGAAAGTTGCCTATAGAAATGCGACGTGTAATGGAGTCTCTCGAGAATAATGGGTGAAAAATTGACATGGAATATAGTCGTCCAGTTATGGTTATCGCAGGCAATGCGAGAATCAAGTTCGCTGCAGCATATGCAGTTGGTGCGTTTAGAATATCAAATTTCATTAGGCCGTATTTATTCATTTGTGCACGATTGATAAATAAATATCACTCTTGATTTAAAAGTACCGTTAATGTTTTTCTTTTCTCTTTTTTGATTTGCATGCAGAAAATTCCTCGCTGTTTTATTATGGTATGCAGTTCATCCATCTATACGTAATTTTAAGAAATTTATTATTTCTTACAACATTTTTGGTAAATAATAAACGTAAAAGAGAATAAGTGAAATTAAGTGAAAAGTAATATTGAGCTTAGAAAGCTTAAATTTGAAAGGAAGCACTCGAAGCAAGAAATAGTACGTGAGCATTTAGAAAATATGCGGTTTACAACATATCTTGGAGAGAGTTGCACAATATGTCCTATTTTCGCACCTTAGAACACTAATCCTCCACTTGAGTGCTGCAAAGGGATGTTTCACGCTTCTCGGATCCAATTCACACCTTGGCCATTCAGTGTCGAGAAGACATTGCTGAATATATACGCAATGCTCAAGACCGCACCGGTATTGTCCATTGAGGAAACCCTCAAGATTTACAATACCCACTAAAATACGTAGAAAAACGATATGCAGAAAGGCGCAGAGGAAGAACGATGGAGAGCAACGTTGAGAAATTTCAAGAATTCCATTAGGATTTTTCAATTTGTGCGATCGAATCAACGCCTGCGTGCCATTAATGATGATGAATTACTGATTAGATTGACTACAATGAATTACGAAGCTATTGATCGGCTCTAATCTCGAAATGTGTAGTTAATGCGAGTGTGTTAATATTTATGTAAATGATCATAATACGGTCTGAAAGGAGAGCCGTGACTCTGGACATGACACAGTTTTCCCGTACGTATACTACTACGTACGGTTGCAATCAATATAATCAATATCACTGATCTATGAATTCGATGGAAAATGTTGCAATAGTTGTGTGCCTGTGGGTGGTCCGCTTTTACGGCACAGGAGGAACGAAAAAATGAAGCGAAATGATGTGAAATATGCTCAGTTGCACTTGCCGATTTACGTTTTACTTTTACACATCAGGTATAAGTGGAACTGGATCAAAAAGGATTCTCCACTTCTTTAACACTGTAGTGTAAAGGTATACTTTTGGAGACTGAAGACGAAACTTTACAGCAAAAAATTGCATTGGCAAAACGTATAGGGTATAATAAGTACTTTAAGAATAATACCTAAGTTATTATTGGTAAGTAACTAACAACAAGATATAAATTATTCGGAATAATTTATGTATTTGCATTAAATTACAGGCGCGTGCCTTTAATGACTTACGACTTCCGCTTTTTCTGGTCACTGGATTCCACAGGGTTTATGCGCAAATGCGTTCGCTCAAAACGTGGGCTAGTGCACATTACCATAATGGTATTCGTTGGTAATTGCCATCAATTTATCTCCTAAATACAGATTAAAGCCCAATCGATCCAACGAAGATTAACTACTCTAACTACTCAGTGACCACTTTTTGCCTGATTAAACATAATGGAAATCTTCCATTTTCTATGATTGATCTCGCAGTGGGCTTATTTCGAATGCAAACTAACAGTTCTTCTTATATTAATGTTTTTTTTTTAAATTTATATATATTTTTTAATAAATATTTAGGTTTTTAATGATGTTCTATGGAATTATTCGCAAAATATTATTTAATTTCAAAAATTTAAAAAAATGCAATTTACTGGATTACTAAATTAATTTAAAAAAAAATTGAATATAAAATTAGTAAAGTATTTTGCAAATGTTTAAAACACGATTTAGCAATACAGGCATAAATCGTTGATAAAATTGAGAATGCAATTAGTTAAAAGGCAAAATGAAAGTCATTAATAATTGCAAAAAAGGATTGCAAAGCGAGTAATTAAACATAATGAAATTCCAGAAGATTGGAGAACCATCAATCAGAACTTAGTGGTGCTGAGAAGCGACTTAGCTAATACCACTCGGTCGTAGCGGTTAAAATATGTAAATTTTTCCTCTTAACCGCGAAATCAGGTGTGCATAATTTGCCACTATCGATGTATCAATCAGTAATAAGTGTGGCGAACAAAAATCGCTGCGTATATGTAGGAGACCACACACGCACCAAAAAAAAAATGAAGGAACTTACACGCACTGCATCAACCTCAAATATATCTATATAGATATCGATGCGGCGTCGGTTCACCAATTGTTTTTTATGATAATTTCATTATTTTCTCAAGTGAAGAAACCGAAGAACATGAAGAAGAAGAAGAAGACTGCGTTGGCCTGTCGGCCGGGATCATTGCGTGTTAAACGCGTCTCATTCATGACAATGGTGAAAAATCCATTGAGAGAGAACACACAATCTTTTCAACAATAATGCTCAACCTTGCTCGCCAGTAACCCGAAACTTATCTAAGGACAATGGGCCGAGTTAAACGCAGGTCTCTTTTCGTCTCCACGCCAGCCAGCATCGATCGTTCGAGTCCATAATGTAAATTCTGTATCGCTTTTTCTCCCACAGGGAGAGTAAATTCGGGTGCACCTGAGCAGCTCTAGTTCACTTGTTCTCTTATTATAAGTCCACAATAGAAACCTTTTAGTGTGGGTGGTAGATGCTAGATACTGACGATTCGAAAAAAGGTGTACATACAAGCTCTTACCTTCAGTTTCTGCTGTTTATTTATTTTTTGGTAAAGCTCAGAAACTTCTGTATTTCTTGGGAATTTTTATATATTTTCATTTTACGAAAAATAAAAAAAACATTACACAAAAAAGTTACTAGAAAAGCAGTTTCCGCAATTCAAAACGAACCTTTCCGAAAGTTTTAATTAAGAAATAAATTGGCAAGAAACAAAATTAACATTTACTCCATTACAACATAAATGATGAATTATTTTCACTTTTTCAAGCATGGCAATCGTGAAAATAACAAAATTTAGCTCTTGTGCAGAACTTCCTTGAAGTTCTCTTTGAAGTGATCGATAGAAGAGCGACTTATGCGTAACCAAAGAGGCAATAGTATGTAATCAATGGCCGGTAATCCGAAAATCCCGATTTTCCCCCTGCATGCCTCCAAATGCGACGTTAACAGTTAATTAGTTGGCAGCCGGAGCGCTTTGTCGGCACATCCGGTAAAGGTTGCAAGGATTTGCGTCACAAAGCGCCTCGAACGCTTTCGTGGCTATTATTTATTATCGGAATAGTCGGTGGAAAGAAAACTGATGATACGCGCCTTGGGTCACTCCGCTCTCGAAACGGGAATATCTATTAACTAGTGCGTAAGAAGAACAGCAACTAATCAGGCGAACTTAATTCGTGCGACTTGATTTATTCACCACACATTTTACTAATAACAATCCGAGCGGATAAAGTGTAAATCGATATACAAACCGTTGCAAAAAGTACATCAGTACCTCTTTTTCGCTACACGTCAATATGCAGCTCATACATGGAGAGAGTGTAATTAATTGGGACGAAAATTATGAGCACGGAGAGCGTTCTAATTAAAAAGGGTTGGTACAATAAAAATAGAATCCTGGGTGGCATGTGTTGAGTGTTCCGATATCGTTTCCATAATGAAAGGTAAATGGTGGTGCGTCACATGTGTGACTCTCTGGGCGCGACATGTGCATATTTAGATCCAAATCCACCCCTTCGGTAGTCATTGCTGCTGCTGCCGCTGATGACGAGATCCGATATGGACCCGCATGGACCCGCTATACCAATTAGATATGGAAATACGACAGCCGAAATTACTCATCGCACAAATACTATTACAGTCAGTTGTAGTAGTGTAGTAGAAACGAACGAAGAACAAAAAGAAAGAAAAACAAAAAACAGAACAGAAACTAGAAATGACCAAATAATTAACGGCGTCCGTTTTACACGTGCCTTACGCCCTCCCATCTGTGCGCCCCCAATTAATTGCAACAACTGTTGTTGTTTAGGACCGAAAAACGTTGATGACATCGAAATGGTGGTGCGTTATGTCTACGCATTTTACTTTCGTTTTTATACCTGCACCTTCGCTTCTTCTTAATTGGCCAACACCTGTTGCGTATCGTTTCGTATATGTAGTATATTTAGCACATGCTTTTTTTCTTCATCTCTTCGTCTTTTGCCGCTGAGTGCGGCTCGTGATTACGTTGTAGGTGGATGCAACAGATGAGCCAATTATTTCCCATCAGCCCAATAACCCACAAATCTACAAACCTGAAATTTTTTTCGTTTCTAACGTTTTTTCCTGCTTTTTTTTATTTATACTTCTTTTGTAAATTTTGTTTTTTAATATAGTTATCTAAAATATTCAAATTAAAAAAAATATAAGAAGAAATGTACTATAAGTTATCATAAAATATTTAATCATTGTTTTCAAAGTAAATATAAAATTTATCAAACTTTTTTGTGTCAATAAATTTTAATCTTATTATTTTTTTTTTCTTAAAAAAAATATATATATAAAAAAATTTATAGGTATTAAAAGCATCTACTGAAGAAAGATCATTTTTAAGGACTTTATAAGACATTAAAAACAATTAAAAGTGTAACATCCTTCGAATGGGTTGGGAAATGAAAAATGCGGCTCATTAGTTCAGTTTCGATTATTTCAGAAAAGAGGATAAGATAAAAAAGGGCTACAGAGGGTCGCAACATATGGAAAAGTGTTTAAGTGCTGTCACATTTAGGTGTGATAATTTATGGGGTTAATTAATAACCTGCACTTTTCCGCATTTCTTACAAAGAAGCCCAGCAACTCTAGGTATATAGTATACGAGAACATTGTATAAGGGGCTAAAAAACTAGGGCAATGTTTCAAAGAAGCGTAGTTAATGAAACAGAAATCGTGACTGGATTTTCTCGCGATTACTCGTAATAAATATGATTCTTGGGTCAAGTTCGCAAGCGAGTCGTGAGCGTTTTTACAATTTAAATGAAAAAAGCGCTGCAGTCGTAAAGAAGTAACTCTATCAATCGTTGGTGATCTACTGCCGCCGATGGTTGTGGTTGCGCTGAGGGGAACCGCCGGGAAGCGAACGCGAAGTACATTAGGCTGTCCTCTTGAGTTAACGGTTCCGCCGTGTTTACCAAGCACCCTATCTCGCGCGCATCTCCATATAATTATATCGCATTAGAAATTAATCTCAATGGGGATATTTTTCAATCTGCCATGCAAATCGTCACGATCTCGATCGGCGGCGCGTCAATTTGTAGTGCACTTAGCATAAGAGCCAAACCGTGTTTATATCGGCTAATAATGGCCGTGTGTTCCTTTTTATAATTTCCATCTATGTTCACTCGGTGTGTGTTGGTTTTAGTGTGGCTTCCATGCAAGTAGTAGCACTTACTTATCGCCCATTCGAACTATATTTTGTGCGGCTAAAAATCGTCTATGCTCGGTCCGAGCTTGACTTTATCTGTTCTTGTAATGTCCGTCCGCTTATGTGCTTCTTCTTTCGCACTATACACACACACACACTAAACATATAATATGCTTGCTGCAAGAAGTACTCTCTTGAAAGCCATTTATTTTTACGTCCGCGTGCAGAAAGCTTTAAACGCACAATAGCGAGCGCACAAATCCTGCTTAATCTGATTTTTTATATTCGACTTTTATGATGTTTAAACATCAATATTTAAGATAAGTTTGCGTTATTTATTATAAACTAGTTCTGCGTTTCTTTCACTCCGCGGCACTAACGAATTCTTTGATTTATTTCGCTCCGTTGGAATTTTTCAGTTGTCTGTCTGTATTTATAGTATACGCTGTGTATTCTCTAAAGGTTATACATTTAGATTTTTATATTCTTCGAAAGAGGCGTTTAATCTGCGCTTTGCTGAGAAGTGAATAAAAAGTTTCGCGATTCCTATAAATTACTGCGAGTTGTAAAATTACTTTTTACATTAAATGACGCCAACTTGCCTCAGTTAATTTTTGCTTTTGCAAAAGCTTTTTAGTTAGCTGTTTTTTTTTTGAAATTGCTAAGAAACTTAATGGATCAAATTTGCATTTTGGTTTTTTGTTTTAATGGAGACATTAAAATGATACAATCGTTTTGTGAAATAAATGCAAACTATAAAGATAACAAATGTGCTAAATTTAAATATTCTTTAAGATGATATTTTTAGATTCATATTTGCTTTGAATTTAAAATAAATTAAATTTAAAAAAATATTTTCTTTAAGACGATATTTATAAATTCATATTTGCTTTTAATTTAAACAAAATTAAATTTAAAAATTCTATATTTTTTGTTTGTTAAGAAAAAAAAATCATTTTTAGCAAAAAAAAAATTAATCTTTTCACAAAAAAAAAACTTTCTAATAAATCCGGCAATAAATTTCGTAATAAAAATATTAAACACTTACTTTTCTTGCAGAAATATCCTTTCTCCAAAGCATCTGCAACAAGTAATAAATAATAATTAGTGAATAGTAAAAATTGAAATATCAAAATTAATTTGGCTGCAGTAACACCGTGCACATTAATAAATTAATAACCAAAAAAAAGGCACCCTTTCGAAAATACCATAAGCAACGTCCAACGGTCGTTTTATGTAAAATTATTTGTTGCTAGTGTGGCGTATAGAAAGGCACGCACGTGTCGGGAGCGTGCCAGGTGTCACCTGCGTATGTGGCGGTGCACCATACGTCACACTCGAAGCACACCCCCGGAGATAAGGGTGCCATCTACGAAGAAGATGCGCACCGATCCGAGAAGTCCGACATGCTCAAATTGACCTAACGATTCGCATCCTCAACGCACACACATAAAACACCTTTTTCCAAATACATATATAAATGTATAGTTAATGTATATAAATGCGACAGCAAAAAGGATCCTCTTCACGCTCCGGGGATGCTACCGAGCAACATGTGTTTGATACCGCCACCCTTACATACTTTAATGCGTTTGTAATTAGAATTACCACTACTCGTACTTTTCTTTCGATAAAAAATGCACCAAAGGCATGAAAAGCAAAAGAAAAAATAGAAATTCGGTTGAAGAATAATTTGCATCGTGTATTTTAGTATTATTATATTAGTTTCTTTTTTTTTATTATTGGACTTAGCAGGTTGTGTGTACCTGATTACACAACAGGTCCTTTGAGGATGCGGGTACAGGTGATCGTGGCCCGTATGTACCGTGGTGTGTCGTTTGCATTCCCCGCGGTCGCCTTACAAGTGAAAAACGAGGCTGAGCCCAATTTGTACGCCGGAAAGAATTCGATGGGCAGCTACTTAGAACTTGTATCGATCGCTCTAACACAATAAAATTGGTGTCGATTACTGCGGTATCGGCATTCCGAAGAGTTATCCGCCGATGATGATCCCATTAAAAAGTGCTGCGTTTCTCTGTTCTATCGCCTTCGGAAGACGACCAAATAAAAACATGATCTTCGAGTTTACGTTTCTGCTTTTATATATTTATCTCATGTTATCAGGTGTCTTGTTTTTCAAATGTTGACAATTTTATGGTTGTTTGTGGAAAAACTTTTTTTTTTGCAATAAAAAATTTGCTTAAAGTTTTGAATATATTTTTTTCTTACTTTTTTGCATATTTTCATTTTCCATGTCTAATTTATTAATTTCTTCTTAACATTTCGCTTTAAATAATCACAATGTCAAAATTTTCAAATATCCTTTATGAAAATGGAATTTACTTAGGATTTTTTTTTTTAATTTGGTCATTGAGAATGCGACACAAGACACACCCTGTATAAGAGATCCGACATGTGTTTCTATTGATGGCGAATCATATAAACCATATGTGAAACAATTTCCTTGATGCAAAGTCACCGATTCTTCATTAATCGTTTTTCTTCACCCACAATAAAGTGTGAGTCATGCCATTTCCTCGCAAGCCGCTGTCTCATAAAGTGGTGGTATGTATGGTAAAAGTACGGAGCCGCAAAAGAATAAGAAAAAGAATATGATTTGGGTGCGCGTTAAAATTTAGGTTAATATTCCCATATTCATGTAGATGAGTTTAAGTGGAAACAATCTCAATAAAGGGCCAAAGAAATAATAAAACTGATTTACGACTGTGCGCAAGTAACTAACTGGACGCGCTCAGTTCTTTCGTTCATTGAGCAAGCGAGCGCTTATTGCAATTTTTAATGCGCGCCGCGTAAAAATCCCTTTTGCTTCGGACGTAAAACGTTAATAGTTGCCAATTGGCGAAATTAGCGTGCGTCACATACTTAACGGCAATTAGATTCCTACTGAGCTCTTCAGTTCATATAGAGCCACTCAAATGCCACAACATAGGACTTTGTGTGTTTGCATCGCAGAAACAGCAGCAGCATCATCATCAGAAAAAGTAAATGCGCAAGAAGGAGAAATTAATTAACTCGCGAATCTCGTTCGATTTGATATTCACCTGCTGCGCGTTCCCATACCGATATACGATATATTCGTAAAAATTATTACCTAATGGGTGATTAATTTCACCTGTTCTTTTTGCTTCTCTCGGACGTTCTCAGCGCGCCAGAAAGAAAATCGGCTCACTATGCGGAGCGCAGATCAGAGGCACCGAAACTCCGGCTCTTGTGAGCCGGTGCACTTTGCTCCTTCTCGGATGCTGCTGCTGCGTGCTTCTTTGCTGCCCGCGTTCTTTGCGTCCAAAGAGAACAACAAGAAACGCACAAGTAGCTATAAAATATATTAATTGGTTACTTATATTCACTTACGTAACACAAAGAAGAATATATTTAATCTGCGCGAGTTGCTACTACTTGCGACTACTTGCTCCCTTAATGAATTGCTCTTTCTTGTTTCTTCGCGCTCTTAATGCATAATGCATCTTTATTATTGGCAAAAATACACATGCGGATATTATTAAAGTAGAAAATATGCTCTGGCTTATTATTGTTAGGCCGTTGTTGCTGCTGCTGCTGCTGCTGTTGCCTCTGCGGCCGATGTAGAAAAACACTCTATAGGAAAGTAATTAGCTTTTTAGCTTTACGAGTTTATTTTCATTTGAAAATTATATTGTTACGTGAATAGCAGCAAATTCTTTTCAATTACTTTTTAAGTGCTTTTATTCGTTGCTGCTATTAAAATATCAAATATTGTAAATTTTATTTATTAAGTTATTTTAATTTAAATTTTGATTTGAAGATTTTAACAGCTTAAAGGTTAAAATTTTATTCTAATCATTGTAAATTGTAAAAAAAAGCATATAAATAATTGATAATAAAATGAAAGAAAAAATGACAACTGTATAATAATTTACAGTTGATCTTAGCAACAAATTATTTATAACTTTTAAGGAGGTACGTCAAAAGAGTATCTATTTTGGTATTTATAATTAATTAAAAGCAAATAACGAGTGCTTGCTTTCTCTCTGGACAACATTCCTTATTGTCATTTGTATTTTTCAACAATCCTTTTACTTCACAGTTCACGTTATAGAGAAGCTTATTAGAACAAAAATAAGTTTCCCATCGATAACAAAATGGAAATAAATCTTGCGAAGCAAATCATAAAACAACGCCAATCTTATAATCTCAAACAATTGGCCTTCCATTTACAAAAACTATATTTATTTTTGTAATCATTGAAAACCGAAATGAAACAACGAAAACAGCAGGCTGACCATAATTACTTTGCCATATATACAATAACAATTAAGATGATCAAATTAGGTGCTTTTGTTTAAGAGAGCGCAACCGCAAGGTGCAGTTCCTAACATTTCCGACTTGTAATTTCTAGTGGAAAACAGCTTGTGGTCATTCAACCACTACACTTCCTTCCGTCACTTGAAGGCAATATGCCACGCGACCATTTTCCATCTACACTCCATACCCTTGGCAACAACTAAAAATTCATTTTCTATTCGAAACAACAACAAAAAAAAAAAACAGAACTGAAATGAAATTAAAAAAAAAGTACCCCAAGTGGCGCAATGAGCAAAAGTGTGCAGGTGTTTCTCGAAACGCCAAAGAATCCGGAAGTTTGTATGGAAATACTTGCGTACATGTGAACAGCGGACACGCTTCGGAGATTTCCAGTAAAACATACTCCAACATTAGAGGAACATTATAGAATGAAACAGGTGCCTATACAATTCCCAGCTAGAGCGCTTCTTTGTCTCATCGTCAATGCACACAATGCGCACAATGCGCTTTTGATTGAGCTGGAAATTTATATGTGTAAAATTCTGCCAGCGTTTCCTAATCAGCCGCGGCGCAAGAGAAGTCCACTTTGTGCATTTGACCAAAGAAGAAACAACTAAATGCCATCGGAAACAATATATAGACGTGTGCTCTTTGCCGGGCAATATCTCTTTCTGTTTGCGAAACGCCTACAGAGACCAAGGAAATAGTAGTTGGCAAGCGAAACAGTAATAAAGCGGAGAAATGTAAGCGGCTTATTGGAAACCGTCATTAATTGCAACGACAAAATGTTTTAGGTTTCAAAGAAAAATTGTTAATTCATTATTATGTATAACGTATAAGGAAATAACTAAATGCTTTCAATATAATTATTGAAATACTTAAAAAAATTCCACATTTCCACAAATTTCCACAATGAAATAATTAGCTTTTAAAACTAATAATTTAAATTATTTTCTTATTTAGAAATTTTTCACCGCATATAATACAAATTGATAAAATTTCAAATTATTAGCATTTTTACTCTGTTTTTTGTTTTGTTTTGAAAATGAACAAATAAAGAATGGACTAAAAATGTAAATTTTATTATTATTAAATGATAAGGGCAATTAATTCGGTGGCTGGTTGCAAAGTGCATTGAAAGTGTGGGCGTACAAATTGCCGATCAAAAAGTACTAGCCCGATAAAGTTATGTTTACGATAGTGGAGTTGGCCTTTGACGGGGGTCGGATTCGTGGCGCCGACAATCCAACCCAAGCATCATTCACCAAGAACCTACACCTACCTCCCTTTGTTGCCGATGCTGAGCTCTTCGCGGGAAATTTACTGCGCGAAATGTGCGAACGTGAAGAGCGTGCCCATTGCATAACACACAACTCCATAGAAAATACACTTGCCTGCCGTTACATTCATACGAAACGCAATAAAAAATAGAAAAAAATAATAAAATATAGAAAAAAAAAATAAAAAAAATTAGCTTCTAACGCCTAAATGGCAATTAAACCGGGAAATTAAATCATAAATCTATGAAGGACTATAAATAGCGCTGCGGGTCGTCCGCAAGAAGCGGTCCATATCTCTTTTGGTGGTCCACATCCTGATATGTATTAATTAATTAGTTGACTTTATAAATTAGTAGTTTCGGAATGTATAATAAATATATATATATATAAATCGTATAAATTCCTTTTATGACTTTATATATCCTTTTTACTTGTACGTATAAGTAGATTCGGCAATGAAGCTCTGCTGGATCTTTGAAGACTACAGAGCTGGTAGTGTTAATATTAATTCGAATCTCGACGCGGAATGGAAATTTGTTTGACGGTTCGCTTCTGAAACTATCAGTGTCCAATTTAAAATGTTGTTTTGATTTCATTGTATATTGCTTTTCAAAACATATACCATACTGTGGTTTTTATTAAAGCTAAGGAGGATAGTCTTTTTTGTTTTATTTTAATTTTATTTCTATCATTGGTTGTTATTACTTCTTTTCATTTTTATGTATGCTAAAGTTTTTTTTTCTTTTGGCTGTAGAATTAGACCTAATTAAAAGAGAAAGTTATTATTCTTTTACTGTCAATCTAAGGTTTAAAGATTAGGTATAATGAGATATAATTTATTTTTAAAGAAGAAGTAAGTTTTTCTTTCAGGATGCTTCTTTAAAGATTTGTTCATTAGTAATCAGGTAATTAAAATTGATTAATAATTAACAGTTTAGTGATAAATTTCAGCAATAAAATTAAGTATTGATTTTGCTAATGATATAGTTTACATTAAAAAGTTGATTTTCTGCATTTTACGAGCAAGAAATGATTCATTTTTTAAGATCCTTCCAATAATATTCTTAAATTCTTTCAAATAGTATTCTTTATGTTATGTTTTTCTTTTATTAAATACTTTAATTTGATTCAAAAGGAGAAATATAACAAAAATGTTATTAATAATAATTAATTATTTAATTTCTCAATTTACTATTTTTGCATAAATAATAATTAACAACTCACTTTATCCAAGGGTAAAAATTGAAAACAAAATATAATAAAATTATTAAAATTTATTATTAACTAGAATTTATATTATAATTTATTACAATTTAAAAAACTACAAATTTTATTAAAGACACAATTTCCAAAAAAAAGTATAATTTAAGACTTTAACAAGAAAAAATGATTATTATTTAAAGATATTAATTTTTTCAAATAAAATATTTTGCTTAGACTAAATAATTTTCAATTAAATAATCCCGTGATAAAGTAGGATGCTAATAAGGAAAAAATATTTAAATTTGTTGTCAAAGAAACAAATCCATAAAAACTCAAAAGTCTCTAAATGAAGCAAAACTTGTAAATGCAAAGAAAAATAAACTTTATACAATTAAAGATAATTACAATTAAATAATGCGCGTGTGTGTGAGAAAGGGACCTCCAATGAAGTCCATCTCGTGGCATTTAAACAATAGCAGAAAATATAATCATCGGAAAAGAAGATGAAAAAACAAGGAACGAAATTGAATATCTGGCGAAGGCGAACAGGTTCTCTTCATCTTATTCTTCTTATTCTATACCTATATAGGTATTATTATTTCACGCGTATGAAGAAATGATAAAGAGTCTTTAACGATCTCTCTAAAGAAAACAAAGTGTGTGTGTGTGTGTGCGAGTGCGCGCCAGAGCGGCCTTTTGAATTCTTGCGCTCGCACAATTAGATGCCGCGACGACATACAGTAATAATAATAATAATAACAATATTGTGATTGTGCAATTAATTACAAACGGATCATTGTATGTATGGACGAGGTAATAAATAAGACGGCGCAAAGTGGATCGAAAATATCACGCACGAAGCGCATATAATTAAGTGCACTGGCTGCGGGTCATTTATACGGGAAACCGTAATGTTTTAATTATTTCTTTCCGTCTTTTCGCTGCGCTACGAGTAAACGATCTTAGCGTTTGATCGTTTGTACGGTCGCGGTATTGTAAAGAGCGGACAAGTGAAGTCTTGAAGGAACGGGCGCACTTGGAAAAGAAGGCTTTTGACGGAGCCGGCGCCAAGCCGCATCAGCTGATGATGGGAGAAAGGCAAATCGCGCACAAATCATCACTAATCACCGCCGCCCACGCGTTTCGAGCGCTTCGAGAGACTGCGAGCGCCGCAAAAGTTTCACCTAATTAATCTAATATTACTCGTTGAATGACCGAAAAAATAATGCCTTTTTGATCATCACTTGTGCTTTGTACATTTTATTTTTGAAAGCTTAGCAAAGATAATTTACGTCATATTTTTTTTTTCAATTTAATTTTTTAGAAAGCTTCATTGCAAAATAGATCTGAACATCAGGTGTAAGACAAAAAATCGTTAAATCTGGACCATGAATCGTGTCCATCCACCAAGAAACCTAAGAAACAAAGCTGCGAGTTGCAATATAGTGAAGCTGGCTTATGAATTAAACAGTTTTCGGTTTTCCTCTGCTTTCTGCAAGGAAAAAGCGCGCACAAAGAGATATTCTATTCGAGATATATATTGCGCTCCGCATTGGAAACAAATCACGCAAGTAAACCTTCTGCGCCAGTGTCCGTTGGTAAGCTGTCGGTGACTTTCGAATCGATAGTAAATCTTGTTGCAGGATCAAGTTCGACCGTTAAATTAATTAGCGATTAACTAATATCTCTCGCGTCCCTCTTGCGAAAAGAGAAATTAATGATGCGCGCAAGTGTTTGGAAACAAAATTCCGCAAAATTTGTCGGTGTCAAAGGTGAAAGCAATTAATATCGTTTAGTGAGATTTTTTTTTCATTATTTTTATTATCGCATCTTCGTCTTTTATATGAAAGACTAAGACTATTGACTGTTTTTGGTCGCGTCGACAGTTTGTTTCTTCTTTTTCGTTTTTTCTTCTTCTCTAAGTATTAATAATTACGTGAAAGTTCTGCGGTAATTTTCTTGATTATGCTATTACATTGTTACCGACAACATTTCTCTACTTTATTCTGTCTTTATACTGTCTTAATTTGCTTTGAAAATTATGTTTTGTTTGTTTTCAGGTGTTTTGTTTAGTGTTTTTTTTTCTTTATTAGGTAAGACTGTTGTTTTTTAAATTACTTTTGTGTGTGAATTTTCAAAGTGATTAAATCATAAATTACTTAAAGAGATAATAATTACTGTTTCCAAATTTAAATAAAAAATCATTTTATGAAGTTTTATTTATTTTTCTGAAAATTATAAAAAATGGGCTTTTCAATCAATTAATGTTTCTTTAAATTAATTAATTTAATTATTTATTATTTAATTTAACGAATAAAAGTATTTAGCAACTCTCGGATATTACAACTTTTTAAATAAATTTGAATAATAAGTCAATTCTTATAAAATTAAAATTTTCTAAAAATAATCCCAAATCAATTAATTTATAAAAGTTTTTTTAACAATATAAAAGCAAAAACCCAAAAAAAAAACATTATGTAAAAATTAGATTTCAAAATAAAATATCTTTTTACTAAATTGAAAATAATATTGATAACAGTCACCATTTTAGTTATAATTAAATTATTATAACTAAATATTGTATTAATAAATTAATACAATAAAAAAAAACAGAAATTGAAAATGAAAAAAAATCCTTAATTAAAAAAAAATAATTAATTTAAAACTGAATCTAAAAACAAAATTTATACATAAAAAAGAACTCCTAAAAGAGTTTTTTATAGCCATCATCACTTAACATTATCCTAAACGATATACAAGAAACCAGAAGAAAATACAAAACGATATGTGGGCTCGTGAAATTTGTTCCAACACATTAACGATATCAAATTTCATTAGATATGATTTACGAGAAATGTACTAAATTTCCCTATTAAATAAATCAGTATAGCAAGAGTGTATTTAGCGCAAGGCAAAGCAATATACGGCAAATTTGTAAAATGTCCGACCGTCCAGTATATTTGTATATCTCTGACTCTATACAGTACATACTTATACAAATACAAAATACATATAGTTTATCCGTTTATTCGTCGCCCACGCATCCATATCTCCCGGAGAGCACACCCTATTTACATAAACTAACTTCGAGACAGCATAATTGTCAACGCACTTGTTGACACACAAGCGCAGCACGCGAAGAAATCGGTACGTCACACACTGAACCTCAATACAAATGCAGAAAGTGCGCGTTTTCGAATTAACGAAACAATCATAACAATCAAGGCAAAGATCCTAACCGCCATTATATTATGCGGAAAATTTACGATTATTGCAAGGGAATTTGCATAAATATTGTCTAGATGTAAAATATGCAAATATGGGATGGACACACGTTTCGATTTATATAATTTAATTATTATGTAATTTACAATGGCCGGCCACATGCTAAGTATTAGCGTTCCGACAGAGCGAATGCATTAGAAATTCGTAATTAATCATATCTAAATCGGTACGGACGTTTTTAATTAACACGTATAATACAAGTTTCAAGTTTTCACTTCCGAAGCTGTTTTCCGAATGTATATAGTCTTGTTTCTGTATGTTACAACAAAATCGAATGGTTAATTTAATTTCATTGTGTAATATACCAGGTGTTGGAATTTTAAAATTAGTAATTTAAATAATTAATAATTTAAAAAAATTAAAAACAATTTTTAAACAGAAAATTTCAATTCAAAATTATTAAAATTAATAAAGAAATTAAATTATTAAATTTCTTTTCCCGGAAAGATTATTAAAAATAGGCGCGAAATTTGAATTTGAATTTAAAAACTGAACATCCGGTACGCAGCAGACGACTTAAAACACTTGATAAATGTTCCTTGTTTTGTACGTTATGGAGACATGACGATCGTTAGTTCGCTGTTAGTTAGTTGGAATTTCATTAATAAATAAAAAAATTTGGCGGTGGAGATTTATCGTATTGGGAAAATTTGTTCGTGCTGTGCGTTGTTGTAGGTGCACTACTATTTTAACATATAACAACAATGATAATTTATGTGGCGTACACGAATGGCGAAACGAGTATAGTATATACGGGAGGACAATGGAAAAAGACCGATAAATCGTGTCGGTCGTTACGCTATCGAGGAACTGTATCAGAAGAGATTTTTCGGGAGTTCAAAGGTGGCCCAAACGGGTCAAACTTTCACAACTGACCTGCAGCGAATAAATGAAAAAATACTATATCCGCGATGCCAATTTTGAACATACAGCACTACCGCATAATATATTCATAATGTACACTGTACAGTCCCTTTTATTGTTTCAAACTCTTTTTGTTTTTCCATTCTAAATTCATAAATTACCTGTCGCGATTGTTTTGACAGAATAATTTTTAATAGTTTGTATTTGGTTATTTTTTTAATGAAACTGTTGTCCTAATTATGGACTTTATTACAAAATTTTAAATAACGTTGTAGTTTGTTTTATTACTGTAGTGATATTTCAATAAATCTAGAATTTATTACATTTTGCAATTTTCTATCGTTAAATTAACAATAATTAACATTTGTTATGCAGGCTTTACAATAATAATTTGTTTCCGCAGATATGCTGCGGTTTAATAACATTGTTTGATTGAAATTAAATCATTGAAAAAATTGTTAATTATTTGATATTAAAGGAGCCGAACCGTTTAAAGATTAAACAGATTAGTGGTAATTGTAATTAAACCCATAAAACAGTTTCATGTAAAGTTATTAAATGCAATAATTCCTTTTTAATTTTCATAAATCAGTATTATTAAATCAAATTGTTTAAATTTTAATTATAATAATATAAAATAAAAATTCTAAATAAATTACTTATAAACAAAGGCAATAAAAGAAATTACGCAAATAAAATAAAATTTACAACTAATCAAAAAGCATAACCCATAACAATAAATTAAAATTTCATCCTTCGCAATTTCATATCACTTGATGGCAACACTTTTACGTTTTCCTAGAAGTGTCCATCACAAGGCCCATTGAAGAAGTCTTCAGACAATGTACGGACTTTGTTTGCAAGCGCATAAAGTAAATATTGGAATTTACGAGCATCTAATCTATTAATTAGCGAGAAAAAGCAAATATGCACTTGTTGCACTTGCACCTCTTCGAGATGCTGCAAGTACTACGTGCGTGGCGAAGGCATAGTATAGATATGAGTACACGCACTTCTTCGTCTTCTTCTTCTTCTTCTTCTTTTCCTTCATCTGGTCCGTTGATGATGATGGTGCGAGATGCATATCAGGATCTAGTTCTATTAGCTGCTTATATGTGGAAAAGTATGGCACGAGAGATAAAATCGATGGAATGTCATGGTCGAAAAGTCTCGCGCGCATATAAAACGAGGATATTGTTAAGCCGAGGCCCCATAACACTCTATTCTCTCACGCATCGTAATCGCAATCAGAAAATTATTCAAAATGCACGAACCGGGCAGTCAGCATCTTCGTGTACGTATGCGGACACGTAATAATGATAAGTGAATATATTACTTTATTACAACCTGTGCACTGCTTGCCCATAAACGCGCACTCGGCAATCTCAAATATTTACTCGCGCTTATCCTATCCATCCTCTTTTTAGACTCGAGTGCAGAGGATCCGTT
Source organism: Holobus sp. GC000080 (assembly GCA_030556065.1). Taxonomy (NCBI): domain Eukaryota; kingdom Metazoa; phylum Arthropoda; class Insecta; order Coleoptera; family Staphylinidae; genus Holobus; species Holobus sp. GC000080. Next base: position 73,557 of record JASKGO010002364.1, read on the forward strand.
ACACTTTTCACTTAAGAATGCTCTCATTGTTCCACTTGAAACGGAAAAATTGTCAAGCTTTCCATAATTTCATTGATTTTTGTCTGGTTTGATTTTTCTGTATAGTTTTCTTTTTTTTTTATTATTAATTAAAAGTACGAATTATTGAGTAATTATGAGGTTTATTTGAAAATTATAATTACTTTCAAATATAAAAAATGAAAAAGTTAGAAAAAGTAGTTAAACCACACCAGAGTGCTAAAGGTTACATTGAAAGAAGTTATATAACTTCACATAGTTAGATTTATTTTGAGGTAATTTTTATTTCAATTTTTACTTTTTCTTTATAATGTAATGATACAGGGTTGACAAAAAGTATGAAAAAGTTGATTATTTCCAAATTCAAAATTATTTTTTTAATTTTATTATATTTTTTTTTATAAATTTAATATATTTTTTTATAAAATTTCTAGAGGAGGAACCAAATTTACAAAGTATCCCAAAAAGATGTGACAAATTAAACTAATTTTATTTTAATATAAATTATTATTGGAGCCTACAACTAGGCCCTTTTTGCAAAAAAAAAATAGGTTCCTTAAGATCCTTCAGTTAATTTTTTTTGTATTGTTATCAAAGCATCAAAGCTTTTTTTGAATCAGCATTTTTCAAAAAACGGTTAATACTAGATAAAGTTTGTTGTAATATTTCGGAAGATTTTTTATAAGGGTAGCGTAAGTGTAGACCACAGAAAGTTTAGAAACCGCTGAAGGAATTACCGTAAAATAAAGTAATTTTAGTTTATCATGGTGTTTTCGAGTCACTTAACCCTTTTTTTTACTTTTTTTTATTCAACGGACAATTCTTAGTTTAAAACTATGCATTTCGTAAAATTTTAATTTTCGAAAATCCCAAAAATTAAATTTTTCAATGTAATTTCTATAGGTAGCCCGAAAAACATTTTAATACTATCCAGCCAACTTCTGGAAACCCAGTATAATATAATCATTCTCATTTAATAAAGAAAAAAAACGTAATTACCATTAAGAAACCATTAATTTTCTCAATAAAATATATCTAAAATTTAATTACAAAAATAAATAAAATTGATATAACCGAAATAGACAGAAACAATTTATCTTACTTTGAAAAAAGTGTTTCGTAATATATGTTTTCATTTCTTCATCCAAACAATTTTCAATTAATTAATTTAATAAAGAAGAAAAAAACCACAGTAAAAAAAGTTGAAACCACAAAAAATAGGACTCTAAATATATATTGAAGAAACAAAAGAGATCAATAAACTTCCAAGTGGCATTTCCGATTCGAACCGTTAATGCATAATGCGAAATTAAGCAATAAAGTAAATTCGCAATAACATATTTTCTTCATCATCCACTGAAGCCGAGCTCTTTGTGTTCTAGTGCAATAGTAAATGGTGTTTATTTAAATTGAAAAATATCAATTGCATTTCCCTATAAATCCATGTTTATGAGATCACGCGGAGTGTGCTTGCATAGTATTTTATCCGGGAACAAGTGAAGCCCGAGATTTTATTTCATTCCAGAGTTATACGAGTGCTTCACCGGCAACAAGCTCCAATAGTTCCACTTGTTAAATGTGTATTACACACAAACACAAGCACACGAATGCATAAAGCTCACTGCTTTCGCGTTTATCTGTATATTCGTATGCACTGCAAGTGTGTGTACGAGTATAGCTGAGTGGAGTGAAATAAATAAAATGCAATAATTAATATCGCGAAAGCGATAAAGAGCGCTCCGAGTGCAGGTTGAATAAGGCACTCGGTATAAATTTCAAAGCGGATAGGTCAAAGCGTCCAACATTAATCCCCCGTAATTGTCTAATAACTTAAGCCGAACGTTCGTGCCGTACTCGTCATACTTATCTGGCCATCACACTTTCAGCTTATTACAATTTGCACATAAATATTAGCCCGCTTTATACAATGCAACGAAACCGTATTCCTTCTACATAAATCAGGTGCGAATTAAGTGTACAAAAACTCGTTACGTGTTTTATATTATAGTATTATATTAAATTACTATGTATTTTATATGCATATTGCATGTGCAAAGCATAAACGAAATGCTTTATAATTTATATACATTACACTAAATTTAATTAGCCGGCGATTTTTACGGCTTCGAAAAGGGTTTAATGAGTACGCGAGCATGTATTGTAATTTGGCTCGCTTGCCAAAACCGCGCGTGATTTATTTTCAATTTCGTCATTGCTTTTCCTCTCATACTTTACAATCTGTTCGGGTACACTGTATAGTATAAATAAGCGATACAGTGTTTTGTTCCAGCAAAAGTTGTTATTGCGGTTAAGCGGCTCAGTACTTTTAAAAGAATAAAAAATAAAAAAGTTCCCAAAAAAGGTACAGAAAAAATTGCGTTGCTAAAAGAGCCCTTTTGAATAAATGTTGCGCGATATGTGCGTCGTTTTTGTTTTCGTTTTTGTTTTTGTTTTTTTAATGCGTTTTTTATAGGTCCCTCCGTAACGGTACATCGGTATTTTGTTTTATCTGCGCGCGAACACAAAAGACACTAATTACGCGAATAAAGTGCCTAATATATTAATAAACAAATAAAAAGCCGCGGTCCTGTTTTTTCGATGCACGTGCGTCCTCTTTCGACGGCACATGATGAGGAAGTAAATTACGAGATGCAAAAAACGATACGGAAATCATACACATAAATTCTGGCTTGGAGAGGAGTGAAGAGACGAAATAAAAAAGGACCAGATTTATGCGCGGCTACACGTGCACACACATGCATCTGCATCACATGCATCTTCCTCTTCTTCATCTTCTTCTTCTTCTTCTTCTTCATCTTCGCTTCTTATGAATTAATCTGTGATGCGGGGGCAGGATGCGCTTCAACATCCAGGGGATGTACAAAAAATCGGTCAGAGGAAACGACATACTATATTATAAATATGCGTGTTTTACTCTCCCCGTGTGCTGCTCATTTACCAAACGAACCCAAAACTTCCGCCCCGTTTCAAAACACTTGCAAATGCCCTTCTTAACAATCATCGTGTACGGAAAGAAAAAATTGTGAACCCTTTATTCGAAGAATTTTTCTGCATTTTTAAGTTTATGTTATGGAAATATATCAAATTTAGTACATTTTTAAAAGGAAAATATAACAACGTCGACACGATTTTTGGGGTCTGGGTCCTGAATGTGAAATTTTAATTTATTCTTCGTCTCTGATTTGAATTACTTTTTCGTTATTTAATTTTATATTGGTTTCAGTTTCTTTTTTGCTCAACTTTAGAGTTGTTTTTTTATTCGAGAAAAATGATTATTAATAACAAATAAATGTAACTTAAAAAAAAATTAGAAAAATGAATATTTTTAAAGATTTTCTTACGTTTTAATGGACTTTTTCGTATTAAATCCCAAGTGTTGTCACTCAACACAATCTCGTTGAAATGTTTAATTTTCACTGTTAATTAATACGGTATATTATCTTTTATGAAAATAAAAAAGAAAATTTTATTTTTAACTATCCGGTTTTCCGGAAATAGATTTTAAGTGTGCGGTGTCTGCTCTTATAGCTTTTGTACTTTATGTATTGATTTATGTCAACTTTTCTCAAAAGTCGCCCCTTTGGATTTCTTCTCATTTTTTAGAGAATATTGTTCGTTAATAAAATAAAAATAAAATATCATTTGTGACTACTTTTGTTTCCCGGAAATTTGTTTTAAGTGCGCGGTGTCAATTTCTATAGAATATATGCTAGGGAGTTTTTTAATCATTTTTTACAGTTAAACAGGAAAAGAAAAACATATTTTAATTGACTTATCAAAATGTTTGATTCATCTTTCCGAAAATTAGCAATTTACTATATAAATCAACAATTATCCCAAGATTAATATAAACAAAAGATTTAACGAAAAATTTCCAAAAGCCGCCAATTTTTTTAGTATGCTTTTATATAAAATAACAAACATTAATTTTTGAAGCGTAAATCTGCGCAAAATTAACAATTTAAATTCAAGATTATTACAATCATAAATAACAGCACCGAACAATTGCACATTAAAAAAAAGTATTAAACGTCCAAAGAAGTACGAAGCAGCAAAAAATTTAGGAAATTTTTTAACATTAAATTCAAAAATAAAGCAAACCTCGGAGCTATAAAGTGAAAATATTATGCACATTAAAAATTCAAAATTATTGCAACTCCTTTAAAGAAAAAACTAAATAAATAAAGAATAAAATAAAGAAGAATAGCAGCATTGAGCACAGATAAAGGGAAATCATAAACGCCCTCGAGTACGTTAAATCACAGCCGCTTTTTGTGCCGCGCTCTCTCGCTCGTGGGTTTAATTAAAAATTATGGCGATTTTTGCGTTTATTTATGGGGTGTATAACTGTTACGTCGCGTCCACGAGATGGTGAGTGATTACTCTTTGTGTCGCCCACACGCGGATGACCTGCCGGACAGCAAGCTCGATGCGCCCAGCATCACTGGCACACTATAACAGGTGCACACCTGCTAACAGGCGCGATCTAAGAATATAAAATATACAGAGAAAAAAATAAATAAAGAAAAACTACTAAAGTAAAAGAAATTAAAAAAGAGAAAAATAGCAAGTCAAACAGACTTATTTGCACACCTAATTAATAGCGTGCGCGATGTGCTTGGCAATGGACGCCCACGCAGTGCATATGCATTTAGAAGAGTCGCAGCAGCGGCAGCAGCAGCAACAAACTCTCTGCAGCAGAAGAAGAAGTAGAAGAAGAAGAAAGCCAGCACGATTATAAAGCGCGCTACCGTGTGTCGTGATTGCAGATTAATTCGAAATTCCTTTATTAGAAATGGATGGAGAGAAGATTGAGGAGTAGAAAATCGTTGTTTATGCATGCATATTATATGTGGCTGCATGTATAGAGAGAACGTATGGTTTTACTAATATTCCACGACGTGACCTCTTTGATATGTCGAGATGCACTTGCACCAGCAACTAACCTGTTGCTCCTTGCATGTCACAAGCGCACAACAGGGACACACGTATCGAGTCCTTGTGCGACAAACAAGAGACGATTGTCCGCGACAAAGAAAACAATGCACCAAATGAGTTGTCGAATTCTTCTTAGGACGTTCACATTACATATGGTTTTTAAGACTAAACAATTTTATGTATAACGCCCCGTTCAGTTTTTTTTTTCTTTTCTTTTAATTTGTTTTATTTGTTTGCTGGTTATTTTAATGGATTTTTTATAGTAATTGCTTGTATTATTTTTTAAATGCTTCTTCTATGAGTTTTTAAAATTCTTTAAAGTTTCTTAAAATACTTCGTTTAACAAAAGAAAATATATATTATTTTTTAATAAGTAGTTTAAAAAGTTTATAATTTAAGGTTTAAAAAAATGTAGAAAATAAATATAAAGGAAAAACATTTAAGCCGAAAATTAATTGATTTGATTTATAGGTAAAAACTTACTAAAACCTCAAAATTAATTAGTAAAGTCAAATTAAACGTAAAAGGTAAAACCATATAAAATCAGTGTGGAAATCAAATAAATCCTTACAATTTATGCATTTCTTGCGGAAAATAAATCAAGAATTACTTATAAATTATATTTAATTTGCCTGAAATTAATTTAATCGTCGATAAATCGAAAATTGCATTTTATCGCGATACTGATGAAAATGAATGTCACTAATGATTTAAAAAATAACTTTGTTCTTCTCCGCCGAAGCTTTGCACGTTGCGAGTTATTAAAAATATGAGAAAATATGCAATGAATATGAATTCATAAGTATAATTAACCACAAGCAATAATTTTAATCCAATAAGGTGTTCCTCATTCTTGGTTTGCCATTACATCATAGCCTTCAAAACATTAAAACAATTTGCAAATAGTTTTGAGTTTAATCATTATCTAAATTAATTAACTAATTAATTAAAGTACATAAAACACAGGAATTTCATTAAACTATTGTAACACAATTTTCTGAAATTTTAAATGTTTTATTATTTATTTGAATTCTAAAACACGAAAACAATTCCAGAAAAAGACCATAAATTTTATTTTATTTACAAATAAACAAATTTTGAAATAAGAAATAATTTAGGCACTTATGTAATATGTCGTTTAATTTGCACTGTTCAGTACTGCATTATATAAAATTAACGATTGGTTTAATTAGGCGTCAATTAGACATGGTTTACGCAGACGTGAAATATTGACAAAACAAAGTTAAAGAGGTTTCTTGTGTTCTTTTTTTTCATCTTCTTTATCTTTCAATTTTGAGTGAATTACTTTAAGACGCGCGTCTTACTGAGCATTCGTCAAGCTTTCGCTCATTGTTGTTAGATTACTTTTTACGCAACGCGAGAATCTGAAAATCTCCAACACTAATAATAATTTTAAAGCGCGAGCAGATAAACCTAAATAATGATTGATTGCCTTTTAATCACATTAATGTTTTCGTTTATAGGTGGATACTAATGCCACGGCATTATTAACCTACTTGTACCCACGACACCCATAAGAAACAACAGAACTTACTACATGCTAGAAGAACATATAGAGAACCACCGAAAATATTTTTGTCCGCTTCTCTACATCGTAATAATAATCAGTGCGTCAAATCTCGAGAAGATTAAATTTCCTATTTGTTACATCTCTTTGACAAAGAGACATTGATATTCAAATTCCTTTTGTGCTCGTGACGGACAAGTTCGACTTATTGTTATCTCCATTCATTTATTTACCAAAAAAGTAATTTACTTACAGTTATATTTTATGAACTATTTCAAGTATTCGAAACTGTCTGCCCGAGAAGAACAATATAACAATAATAATGTGCCATTTGAAGAAGGCCATTTCGAATGAAAACTCTTTAATTGCTCATCGTTAAGTTGCGCTTCGCGCCCGAAAAGTGTGTTTATCGATGGGGACCACCCATCCATAAAAATCATCATCGTGGCGGAATAAATGGGCTTTATTTTTGTTTCTCCGCGTCCCCGGCCAGTGGTACATTTTTATGTGTGTACGCGCATAATGATGGCTTTATGTGAAAGGCACATATGGGTAATTTACAGCATTGTCCGAACATTACCGGTTTATCCTGGCTGTGGCACTATACTCGTAGTGGTACGGCGAACGAGCGCGCCGAGATTTAAGCAACCTGCTGCAGAGAGTGCGAGAGCAGGATGTGAGGGCCCACGTAAATTCCGCGGTGGGTGTATTGAACAAATCGAAGGTGTGGGCCTACACCTGACCGAACATTCTCTCTAACTAATTTCCAACGCGAGCATAGGGTAAGTGACGCTAATTATCCGCTACAGGCCAATAGATAAAACGTTTACTGACTCTAGACTCTCACTGTGCTGTGCCTATAGTGCTGCACAATCCGCACAGAAGAGATAAAACTTGCTTGCTTCCACTCTTATTGCAAGACATTTAGTCTTAATTGTGCTCGTAAATAAGTAGTATTTACTTCTTGCTTCTTTAGTTTTTTAGAATTAAAAATCTATTTAATAAATCTTTATTTAAAAGAAAAAAAAAATTAAAACTCTTTTCGGTTAAATAAATTTATTGTAAATTAGTTTTTTCATTGTAAAAAATTGTTTTTACGATAGCTACTGTATTGTGCAAATTACAAGGTAAATTTACGACAATAAAGAATCGAAAACTTGCACAATAGATCGACTGCAATGAACTTTTACCGTTTAGGAGAGAAAACGGCGTAGCTGGTTTAATTAAATGGAACCGCTGGTGCGCTCGTTGTGCGCCTATACAGATTATGTGTACGAGGAAAGCAATAAAATTAAATAATTTATAATATAATATAATAAAGCAGTAGTAGCTTAAGAGAAGTGCATCATGAGTAATGATAAAGATTCGCGTAACTTGATAGTGCAAGTTCATTTAAGTGACAAAACAGACCACCGGGCTCGGACTGTGAATGCTAATAACAATAATAATAGTAAATTCGATTCGATGCAGTAGCCAGATAAATGCGTGGCTACTGTTTGATAAGCAGCAACCTGTTAGCCGGCCTAATGGGTCAATATCCTAGACCCAGGCGATCGAAATCGCCCAAGAAGGAACTATATCGATGATTTCGAAGTGCGCTCAACTAAGTGTTCGTTCGTAGGAAAACCGTTCATAAATCCATGACTCATGAGTGCATTATTGCCAAGATGATGAAGTTGATGAATAAAACATTAGACTTTAGAACAATAATTATTTCCCGATCGATTACACAAATTTCCTCTTTTGGCTCTCCGTGATGATGCTGCTGCTTCGCGTCTTTCAATCTCCAAGATTTATGTGAACTATAGCTTAAGGAGGTAATAATTTTGTTTTGGGTTGTAAAAAGTGAATTTTATTATATTTTTTTTGAATGAATTTAGAAGAATTATATATTTTTTTTAATGATTCGAAAAATATATTAAAATAAAAAAATATATTAAATGAGCTTTCTCGGAGCTTTTTGGTTTATTCAAGAGAATTGTTTTCCATTTTAAAAATAATTGATTTTTACTAAGAAGTATTAAAAATGTATCTTAAACTAACGAAAATTGTATAATTTTTGTATTTTATCATTAAGTTAAATCTAACTTTTCTGATTTTTATAAATGTTTTTTGATATTTAAGCAAAATTAAATTACAATTTTGAAAAAATGGTTTACTTGCAAATAATTCAAAATAATTAGCTGTTTCAAATGATCTTTGAGCTTTTTTGAAAAACTATTAATCGATTTTTCTAAAAAAAAAAGATAACTAAAAATAAATAAAACTGTTTACAAATATACTTTTGTAATTTAAAAAAGTAATTTTTTTCATTTTAAAAAATTGCGATATTTGGAGTACTTTTTAATGTTAAAGTAAAGACTTTAAATAATGAGAGACTAAGGGAAAAATGAGCTTTTTGTCATAAAGTTTTGATTTAGCTTTTTAAAATGAATTTGAAGCTTAATAATTGGCTTTTCCAAAGAACTTTAAATAATTTATCTTAATATAATTGCTTCTTTTATAATTATTAATAATAAATAAATAAAATTATGTTTTTCGAGATTTTTTAGCAATTTAAAAACAATTTTATCATTTTAAAATTGTCTTAAAAATGAATTCTCCTGATAAATACAGTTTTATGAAACTCTTAAAAATAGATTTGGCTATTAAAAAAATGATCATACAACAAAAAATTAAATTAAAATTTAATTTAAAATAAAACTTCAAATGATGATTTAAAAAATACTGCACTTTCCAAAAGAATCTTCAATAAACTAATAGTCAACAAAAATTAATTAAAAACGTATTTAATAACGAAAGACATAAAGGAATTCACTAAAAAATGTCAATAAAAGAAGAAAAAATTACAAAAATGTTAATTTATTAACAAAACAAAACCAAAAAACAATTGAGAAAAATTAAAAAGCAATAAAACAGGCCACTAAAATGTAAAATAGGTTTCTAAAATTAATTACCAAATATTCCACAAAAAAAAAACACCTCAATGAAACGTAAACAACAGCAACCAAGATATTAATGTTCCCTATTATAAAATGTAAAAAATTCAAGAAATCCTCAAACAGCTAAGGCGTAAGTACCGCATAATAAAACGATATGAACCGCTTTCTATAATTTATTAAAAAAAAAAAAAAAAAAGAAGGCAGAAGCTATTAAGACCTCCGACCGAACGCCAAATCTTAATATACAAACAGCACAGAAACTAATGGCAACGTTAGTTACAACGAACGAACGTGTCAACATTCATTCGCTGCCTAGTTTATTATAATTTTAATGAACCCATATATTTGCATACGTACTACCAGAAACAACAAAGACGGACCTTACAGTGGAAGGCTTCCTTATTACATTAATAATTACTTAGGTAGCCGTCACACACAGAATGCATATTCATGTATAGTACTATGTGCAAGAAGAGCTATTAAGAAGGCCTACGGAGCAAAAATATGCCCTTTTTCCTCTATGCCCATACCTGTGGTGCCTTGTAGAACATATAAACGCGATGCAAATATAACAAACAGTTGACGATGAAATAATATCTCGCTTTAGATGCGTCCCTATAAAGTAATAAATGCACACACATCGAACACAATGTGTATTAGGAATACAATGCGAGATGGCGAATTGAATTCAAATTGCACTTTTTTTTTCCAGAGATATTGAATTTATGCGCCGTTGTTGTGCGACGCGATTATGATGGTGCAATATTATTATTAAGAGGATAATGAATGAGATGGGCGTCCACCTTCCAACCAGTATGTAGTGTCCTTAAAAACTTTCTGCACTGGCAAAAAATCATTCTCTATTAGATGCGAATAATTATAATGCATATAATGACTAACGGTTTTATTATTAGTAATCTATTTTAAACACTATAGGTTACTGTAAAATAATGTATTATGGGCAATTTTTTTGCAATTTGTGGATTGTGGATTGCATTTAATTTAAATAAATCACAAAACTGATTAATGGACACATGAAAGATTTGTTGTCTTATTAAACTAATAAATGCAAACAATAAATAAGAGTCAATAAAATATTTAGCAAATATTTCGCAAAAAACGCCCGGCGGTTGCTTTCTATTTCTTGGCGTTCTTCACTCAATTCGCAATACTTGCATATACCGTCTAATTTTAATTTTAATAAAGCTAAAAATTACCCGAAGCACTAATAATTTATAATTTAAAACCGCACACAGTGTACGCAGAGAGCTAGCTGAAAATTTATTGTTGTTCCGAGCGAAAATAATTGTTTGCTTTTGGAAATTTATTGCCTAATATTTTTTTTTATTATTATTACAAAGCAGAAACAAATTGCATTAGCGCGGATTAACAATAAAAATAATAATAATAAAGTGCGCTATTACGTTAGGTTATTCAAAGTGTATAGATAAATCAGAGCACGATTTAAATTCAAGTGCATCGATAACATCTCTTGTATCAATCAATTTAATAGAACTTTTCCTTTTTTAAGAAGAGAAACGTAATCAAAACTGGCGTGCTTGGAAGCGTACGAAGCCGATGTAACCGTTAGGTCCATATGTAGTGCAAAAAAATCGCGCAAACAATGCCTATAGTTGCAAACTATTAAACAATAATATTCACCTACAAGACCATAAAGAGTATCGACGGTTCAGCAGCATCAGCTTGGTAATATGGAAGAGGTGAGGAATGAAGCAGCAGCAGCAGCAGACGAAGAAGATGAAGAAGAAGAAGAAGAGGTCAGTTTGGGGTTTCTGGGCCCCTTTCTATTATTGTGGACTGCTCGGAACCCTAGGGAGTTTATTTACACTGCATCATTAATTTACCATTCGCACACCAACATGACTTTTATGAAGACGTCTCTCTATAAGTATATTCGCCGATTTAGTAATGGCCATTCGTATTGCTGCGTTTATAAACTTGTTCGAAATGACAATAATTCCACTTCCAGCTCTATCAATCAAATTTCGCGCTGGATATCGTAAATCTCCAGGCTCTCGAGGTCGCCATTTGCATAAATAGCTCTCTTTCCGTGCTGAGCCTAAATTATTATAAATGCGATGGAATTTATTAGCCGGTAAATTGATATCATTTAAATAATCACAGGATTCTTAAAAACAAATTATTAACGATTGATTTTTTCTTTCGGTAAATGTCCAAAGTTTATTTACTAAAAAAATCTTACTCAAAATTTTCATAAAGAAAATAAAGAATTGTAGCTTAAATATGCATCCGATCAAAAAATTAATATTTTTAATATAAAAAGTTTGATTTTTGAAGAATTTTAATAATTTAATTTAAAATATTGCAGTTTTTCATTCTATAACTAAATTTAAGATTTTTAACATTAAAGAGGTGATGTTTTTTATCGATTTAATAAACCCATTATAAAAAATATGTGTGAAGGAAATTATTATCGATTTTACACTATATATATTTTCTTTTAATCAATCAATGAATTTTAGTAAAATAATTTTTATTTATAAGAAAACTAGTTGAAGCATAAAACATAAAAAATTAAAATATTGTTACCAAAAAAAAAAAAATTAATTGAAATACATTTAAAATTAATAAAAAAGTTTTTATCTTTATGATAATGAATTTCAAGCTTATCAGTATTTACTGATTTTTTTATTAAATTAAAAAAACAATAATTAACTTACAAAAAATCAATTAAAGATCCTCATAATGAATTATTAAATAAAAATCAATTTGCAATAAATTTTTAAATAAAAAAAAACACCAAACCAATTAAAATTAAGTTTAAAATCCTAAAAAGACAAAGGTTACTTGTTTTACAAATTACGCTCACACCAAAAGAAAAAACCTTGACTCAATAAAATAAAACAACCAACTAATTAATCCAACTAATCATTAAAAAAAATGAAAATTAATAATAATATGCATAATAAACATCGGAAACTTTACGCAAATAACATTTGATAAGGACAAGCCAATCATGCGTTTAATAAAACAACTTCGAAGGCAATTAACTCGAATCATTGTTTCGGTTGTACGAGTACAGATACAGAAACGCGCAATATTGTTAGATTGAAATGAAACAATAACTACTGCAAATTGCGGTAATTGTAATATTACGTACAACACTTGCGCGAGACTGCCTTTATGTATAATAACAGTATACCAATGCGGTGCATTTGATTGACAGACTTCTGTTAAAGGTGGGGCCGCGTAAAATCAATTGCAAGTGCGCGCGCGATTAATTATCAATTAAAGTATTATCAGCATATTCGTATAGGTACAATGTAGAAGAAGGAGCCGCAGGTCACTCAAGTATTTATTGTTTTAATTCTCAACAGAAGGGTGCAATATCATTACAGCGAAATTGCTTCAAAGGAGTTTCGAAACACTTACAGCAATTAATTGTACTTTTTTTTCTGTTGCGTTTAAAAATATTTTCTGCTAAAGTTTACAGTTTTAAAAAAAATTCTGCTAAAGTTTGCAGTTTTAAAATATTTTCTGCAAAAGTTTGCAGTAAAAAGGGCGCGGGTAACGATTTAAAACCGTCTCGGGAGGATGCGGGTAATTTCAAATTTGCGCACCTGTTTCGCAATTAGAAGCGCACTCTTTGCTTATTTATTTATTTATCTTTTTTTTTCTATTTTAGATGCTGAGATATATTAAAATGCTTAGGGTATAGTTGTAATAAATTTAAAATAAAATCTTTTTTTATACTGACTTTTTAGCGCTTTATTTCAAATAAAATGAATCTTTTGCAAGAACTTTTAAGTTCTTATTTTTATCTTTTTTCATTTGATTTTTTTATTATTTTTATTTCGCGAAAGGATTTCAAAAATTTCACACTTTTTACCACTTAATTCCAAAGAAAAAGAATTCAACAGCAGCAGAATTTTCAAGATGTAAATTTTCGCAAGATCCTGTATTACAAGTTGCAAGTATATTATGCACGTAGAGATCGTTTTCGGAGATTCTTCGTCAAGATTGCGATTAAATTGGTGTACGCATGTATAAGTGTGTGTGTGTGTGTGTGTATATATTTGGTGCAAGTTAAATAAAGGAATTACAAGGATAACGGTTCATATTGAATTCATAACTGGCAGACGTCACAGAACAACAAATGTTGGTTTTTGTTCTTTCGAGTTGTCGGTTCGCAAACTCGAAAAAATTAATAAACAGCCGTCAGGTTGATTTTTTTATGTTATTCGCACATGCCGAGACTTAACTACCCTGTCATAAAGTGCACGCCCAACGCAGAAAAAACGCCACTGCCATACCATATAGGCCTCTCCGCGAGCATATTATAATATTTAAGAAGTACTACATACGAGTGAGTACAAGAACAAGAACAAGAACGAAAGAGAGACTGGGTCGGCCGATTGCATTGTTTGTCTCGACTTCGACTCTCGCTCGGTCTTTCCGGCCGCTTAAAGAACTGATTAAGCATTATGACTTATTCAGGCGGAAGTGACTTCCAGATGTCACCTGGTTGGCCGACAATAAAAACGCTATGACCTTTATGTTACCCATTTTTTCGAGGGGTTATATGGGCCATTCACGATTCGTGTTCCCACGAGAAGCGTCTTTGTTCCGGGACGACGATGGACGCGACCAGATTTTTATCCCCGCACAGCACAACCATTGAAATGCTAAGTTCCTTCGGGATCCGATAATTACCCGTCTTGTTTCCGTATGGATATCAATCGCGTTTTATATGTTTTCTATATGTTTTCATTTTTGTTTTTGTTTTTGTTTTTTTTTTTCTTCATAAAGGTAAAAACGCGACAAGTCCACCGATCGGAGTGGTTGGTGGCACTTTCTATTTCTCGCTTGCGGGATTTCTCTGCTGCGATGTATGTAGGTTACCTCCTACGCTCCCGCAGAGAAGATACGAATGTCTCGAGAGCACAATAGGCAATCAGCGGGTGTCCTCTCTTCCTTGGCTCGCACAATGAGCCATTTACACCGGTGCCATAATTAAATTATTGGCACTTGATTTCGAATTAATAGCGACGCGTGCCGACCAACACTCAGCCAACCGTACCTTTGTTTGCTCTTTCAGTTTAAATTAGTATACACACAGCTACACTGCTAAAAGAAGTTAAGAAGAGCTACTGAAACATTAAAATGCTTATTTTATGTTTGTTTTGCTTCTATAAATGCTCACTTTTTATTGCTGGTTATAAATAATTTTTAAAGAGCACTTGTTTAAGTAAATAATTATACTATTTACAAAAAAAAAGAAACAAGAAAAAAAGAAAATTCTTTAAAAAAAATAACAGAGTTGTGAAAATATAATCAGTACCATTAAAAATACAAGCGTACGTTGTTGTGGCTGCTATAAGTGGAATAAGTAAAAAATGTATTATAAGAAGCATAAAAGCAAAGAGGTGTCTTGCGGTGATTTACTAGTTTTCCTTGGACTTGAACGAACGAGGAACGTAAAAACAGATTAAACCATTTGCAGGAGGATCGACTTTCGTTGCTAATGTGCGCGAATCAGGTGCTGCCAAGCCGAGGATTGCCATAATTATTTATGGAAATCGTTAAAATAAATTGATATAAGCAATGGACGGAATTTCACGAGCGAGAATTATTACGGTTGGACCCTCGACGGTGCTGAGAATGCAGTTAATCCAAAAAGCATATCATCATAAAACCATAACACGAATTTATGATTGCACAATGAATCACTCGGTTTGTGTGCATTTCTTCGGCGTATATGTTGTGTGGTGGTACTGACTGCCTGGCTGGCCATACACTGCACTGGCACTGCACCGCACATTCGCAGTGACAATGAGTTTATTACACGGATGAGCAAAATGTAATTGCACTGCTCGATTACACGCAATATCATTTCGACTCGCTATAATTATCCTTCTCATCATCATCATCAGCGTCGCAGTCGCAGTCGTCGTCATTACGCGCGACCCTTTCGTCCGCTTAAGTCGCAACAATTATCAGCAAAATTATGCGTTTGATATAATTGTCCAAGGAGCTTCCTTTGCATTTTTGTTTTCTTTTTCTTTTATTTTTTATTACAAATAAATTCTCTAAAATCTTTAGATTTTTATTTTTATAGCACGTAGCACGCTTTTCCATTATTATTTTTAATGAAGTCTTTTGAGTGAGCGATTTGTGTAATAATTGTATTTAAAAAGAATACATTAAACTTTTTTTTTTTCGTTTTATTCTTCATGTTAATGTTAATTTTATTTTTTAACTATTTCAGTTTTTTAATGGACAGACATTTTTAAAAGCATTTATTGTATATTTTGTTATAACTAAACTTAATCATAAAAAGTAAAAAAAGCAAATTTTATGTCTCCCAATATACAATCCAAATATACAAAAGATCACATTAAAAATGGTTTAGTTTTTCTTTACGAAATTGTTGTGCAATTGCAGTTAAGAAAATCTGCTTCCTTTCTTTTTTTCTTTTTAGTATTGAGTAATTTTTATTTCCCTTTTATTATTATTTTTTAATTTATTTGTTCACAAGTAAAAAATAATTACTTTTCAAATGTTAATTAATAAAGCAATTTTCATACATTACAAAAAAAAAATTGGGAATTTCGAAAAAAGTATTTATGCAATGCCTCACGAAATATTCACAGAAGAAAAAATTACTACTAATAATAAGCAAAAGAGATATCGAAGTTAACAACTATAATTTCTTCATTAGTTCGCGAGTATATTACTTACGTATATGCAAGAAAAAGAAGAAAAAGAGGAAAGTAAAAAGCCATAAATTAGTGGGTACAGGCGATATTGATTTAGTTAGCAAATTACTAAAATTACACTCGGCCAATGGACGCTCGGGGGAAAAGTGGAGTGAAAGACTGAAAGAATATCGAAGAAGAACGACGTCTATGGGTTTTTCTTGAGTGTTGTGTGCCTGTGTGTGTGTGTGTGTGAACATTAAGCGTTTAGCGCGCAGAAAAACAAACGCAAGGTACGATGGGATGAAATTACACACACGGACATAGTAAATATGTATACTAAACTATACAAAAACATACACAACGTGTATATATAAACATTGACCTCTGGCATTATTAATCTTCATTACCCTCTCGCAATGTTCGTTAATGAAGCGGAAAATAAGTTTCGCTGGAACGTCTTTGCACCTAGCGCAAACACGAAATTACCTGCTCGCATTTCTATGTACCTATACTCACAGATAGATATGGAAGAAACGAGAAAAAGAGCGCACTCATAACGAAGATGATAATATTTGCATAAACGTTGGTCGATTACTAGGAGTTCTTCTTCTTCTTCTTCTTCTTCTTCTTCTTCTTCAGTATAGGTATATGAAAATTTCAAGAGGAGAGGATTGTCTGGGAACTCGGAAACATTGCTTAGTTACGCAACGGCCAATGGTCAAGACTGAAGACATTGTTTATGTGTATAGAAAATAATGTGTGGAATAATTTGAGCGTAACTTTAGTGGGAGTCGGAAAAAAGTTGACTTAATGAAGCACATATGTGGCATCGTGATGGCCTCTAGGTGTTATTCGAAAGAATTACACCGAAAACCATTAATTTACTACTACTACTCGATAAAATACATCCGCGTACAGGTTTACGGCCAAACAACTTGTTCGAAGAGAGAACACCAATAAAACAAAGCAAATATACTTGCACGAAAATAACATAAAATATTTTCAGCCAACTACCACAAGCCATCTACCACGTAGCCGAACGCTTTACAAGTTAATAAACATGCGAGCCGTTTAATATAATTACTGTAATCGGTGTCGTTTGCGCTTGGCCAGCTCGCAGAAAAACCCTCGTTTGTATTCGCTAATTACCCTATAACTTACCACCGAGGCGACCGTTTTTTAGGTATGCCAAATATAGGGAAAAGACCATTACACGGAAGTGCGACCATTTAAATTCTTTCGTATAGTATTGACGACAGACGTAGGATGCAAATTTTCGTATTTCTTTTTCCTTTTTCTGCCTGTTTAAATTAGGTTAATAGTGCTTTTATGCATTTTTTTGTGGTAATTTATGTTATCGAAAAATATAAATTAAGTGTTCCAGCTGAATTTCATTAGAAAATTTATTTAAAAAATTAGTTTTTCATTATTTTTTGCTGTTGTTTGAATTAGGTTTTGCATTTTATTTTATAATATACACATGTTTTATTTCTTTGTTGCAAAATTTTTGAATTAATCCTGACAATATTTGAGAATTTCTTAAAATTTGTACAGTTTTACGATGTTTATGATAAACTCTATAAAAGTGAAATTTCAAATCTTTTAATTTTGGTCTATTTAAATGTAAAAACTGTTTATGAAAAAATTATCGAAGATAAAAAATAACGGGAAATTTAAAATATTAAAATAATTTTTTATTTCATTTTCTTGATAAAATTAGTTTCTGGAGTTTCTTTTACGATATTCAAAACAAAACTTTATAAAAGCGGGAATTTCAAAATGTTAAATTTCGTTAATGTTCAAAAACATTTTGGAAAAAAGATTTGTATTGGTCTATTTAAATTTAAAAATGCTTACGAACATTATCGAAAATCAAATAAAAAATGGCGGAAAATTAAAAATATTGAATTTATAAAATTTATCAAATATATGAAACATTCAAAAACAGGGTAAATTTGCTTAACTCTTGATTATTGTAATTGAAATTAAAATGTTTTACGAGTACAAGGATCAGGTAAAATATTAATTGGCTTCCTTTTCGATGCATTTCAAATAAAATTTCAAACTTTTAAAGTTCGCCAACGAGCAGCATTTATAAGAAAAAAATTTAATTGGCCAATTTAAATTTAAAAAGTACTTATGAACATTATCGAAGACAAAAAAAAAAGTGAAAATTTTAAAATATAAAATACATAAAATTTCTCACAATAAAAGAAAAAATCAAACTCAGGGTACATTTTGCTTTACGCTTGATTATTGTAAAAGACATTAAAAACCTTTAAAAGTCGCAGTTAAAACTTTAATTCGTTTCCTTTTCGATGCATTTCAAATAAAATAACGAAGCACTACTAAAGCAGCAGAGTCTATTGCCGGTCGGCATCCGAAGGAGTAAAAACGATTTTGGTACCAAATATAGAAAAAAGGCAATTACACGGAAGTGCTTTTACACCATCAACAGCAACACTCTCCGAAGGCATCATGATGCAGTTGCCGACGAAATAAATAAATTCTACACACATAAGTGCAGATTACATTTAATGATAGCACCCTAATAAACCCGGCGCATTTGCACAAAGTAAACATGTCTGGAATAATAAAATTACCCGGAGGCCTTTCGCGTTTCAGCGTTACAGGTGCATCGCGTTTATCGCGGAAACGGCGCTAATAACATTAAAGTTTGCTGCTGCGGAACGTCTTCGGCGGCCACCTCTAACCGCACTTCGCTTTGCGCTTTGATCCATTAATGCCACATTAAATGATTTATACAGCGCTTTTCCATATCACATATTATACAATATAATCGCCAATGCCGATTTGCATTACCATGGCTAAATCGTCTGGAAAATTAGCGTTCAAAATTAAGCGCAATGATTTATTGTGAAACAACAATTTGTTCAGTATATGCAACAAGAAAGGGAACAAATTATTCCATTAAACAATCTGCGGTTGGTGCCGCTGGATCCGCAAAAGAGTCCGCTCGCGTAATTAGTGAATGTGTGCTCATTAGAGAGAAAATTTAATTAGCTTCGGAAATGTATGCCTTTTCAGGTGGTTCCATAGGTGTGTGTTGAAGAACATTCAACGGCGTGATTCGCATCAAGTGCGTGATCGAATGAATGAGGATGGATCGAGTGTAATAGAATCTCGCTAGCAGGTGGATCGGGTAAGTGATGGTGTCTGTTTATTTTTTATTAGTGACAGTGCGGAGCAGGTAGTTCATCAAAGAGACATGCGAGAGTGTAGGAAGGATGTGCTGTGTGATCTGCTTGTATTCATCAAGATTCAAGATGAAGGGATGCAGGGTCACACAAGGGCGTGACCGGATCCTGGGAACATCCGTGCCTTTACTCTATATGTATGTATAATATGCATCTAAACCTTTTTTTTTCTACTTCCAACATACAACACAAGAGCACTGGAAATCTTTTCAATGGGAATCTTCTTGTCTTTTAATGTAACCGATTTACCGAAGATGTTTCACCACTTTTTAAATGTTTGGAAATAGCTACCTAAACTTGTATTTATTTTTATAGTACAAAAAAATGTTAAAGTTTTGGGGAAAATTATTTGAAATAGTAGTTTTATATTTTTTTTATACTAGCTATGTTTTCATTTTTAGATTTATTTACGAGATAAATTTATAACTGCTGTCAAAGATTTTAAGGGAGGTAAATTTGGTTCAAAATAAATTATCTTTTTGACTCGTAATATAAATTTAATTTTTTTAATCAGAATTACAGCCACAAAAATTATTTGTTAATATTTTATTATTTACATGATTTTAATGGCAATTCAATGTGCAATTATAAACTCTTCAAAAAAATCTGGATCTTTACCATATGGTGAAAAGAATTAAACAAACAATTAATAAATTTAACCTTCTTAATTATTTTAGATCAGTAAATTTTAATTTTACATTGTTTCAAACTACTGAGAAATATTTTTATTTTAATAAAAATACTATGCAAAATTAATGGAGTTTAATATGGTAAAAAGGAATATCCTTATCAATTTTCTAAAATTAAACTTTTAATTTTTGGACTAAATAAGTCTTAGTAAAAATATTTTGTTTCAAGCATTTTATTTAGAATTTTAATTTATATGATTTTTTTAAGCAGCTTTTTACTGGTAATACAATGTTAAAGTTAAGTGTTAATTAATGAAAAATTAAGGATCGCCACTATGATTACGAATTATTGTCCAATTCAATTTAAAAAAATGAGAACTCTAGAATTTCATTAAATTTTTATTTCTTCAAAGCCTTTTCTAGATTGAAATAAGATCATTTTAATTTTAGCTAGAAAATTGACATGGAATCACCCTGTATTTTATTGCTACTAATATGTGCAATTGTTTTTTCTCATTTATTTCAAAAAGTATGGTAGACTTGTTTTTTTTTTTCAAAAAACTAACTAAAAAATTACCAATCTTTCAACTCCTAAATTGAAAAAGATAAAACAAATTTCAACTAAGTTTTTTGTACTATACTTTTAGACTATACTAAAATCTAAAATTTTAATCAAAAAATTTTTTCCGAAAATTGTTAATTTCTTAATAGAACAAGTTGTAAAATAGTTTGTACGCAGTACATGTACATAATATTTATGTAACAGATGCAGATTTCTTTAAACAGATTCAAAAACGGTTTCCTATACGTAAAAGAAAGAAAAAAAAGTATCCGAAATAGCGTTTTGAATGTGTAAATAATTGTGTAAATTTATTATATTAACCGTATATGACGAAACGCAACATAAAAGCGCGTCGTAAATAATGAAGTGGTAAGTAAACTTTGATATTTCGGACATTGAAAAATTGGGTACACGCAGTGGAGTTTCGGGGTCCGGTCATTGTCGGTAAGCCAACATTATGACAATGCCATGACAGCACTACAAGATTAATATTCGTGTCGTTATAAATGATAAGTACAAAGCGCGAATCTTCATGTTATACGGCCGTGTCTTATCGGATCACGTCGATGTAGGTGTTTTTATTTCTTCTTGCGAGCAGACGGACACCCGTTGTATATACCTCTATAAGCAAACTGGACGTTTTCAGTTCTCAGTGCGTGATCGAACTCATGCTGCACACACAGCAACAGTAATATACTTACAAATAAAGAATAATAATGATACAGAGAGAAGAAATCAAGAAGACTCCGTTGTAGTAGTAGAGTTTTTTCCTTCTTTCTTTCCGAACAAGCAGAAGAATTAAGTAAGAGCGCGAAGCATAATAATCTCATATTGCACTTAAATGCTAAATAATTGCGCTTTCGCTCTAATAGAGAAGATAGGACTGTCATGTAACGAGCATAATTAATAAAAAAAAATGGCAATCATAAGTGTATAATGAGTCTACACACTTTTTTTCTTTCTTTTACCTACCAAAAGGTTATGGCTTTTCGTTACGTAACGCCACTAACAATTCTTCAGCACGGAGAAGAAAAAGATGTTGTCACACATTAAATAAATTGGGTGCTAATTATTATACTTTGGGACACTTTCAAATGAACAAATGAATTATAATTTGGGACAGTTTTATTATTATTTTTTAGGTTCAATTAATGGTACTTTGAGCACGTACCAAATAATTCTTAATGCATTTCTTTTAAATATTTTTCCCCATAAGAAATGTACTCTTAAAATTTAATAATAAGAAACCTACTTAATTTATAATTGTGACATGGAAAAATATTTACAGATTCATTTATAATTCATAAAATTAAACACAAATAATCAAAAAGCTTCTTTAAAATTAATCAATTTGTTTTCTGGTTTTGGTAGCGCATCAGGATAATCTAATCAATTCTTTCCCAGGCAAAATAAATGATCATTTTGTTTAAAACTTAAGTCTTGAACTCAAAGAAAGACTTTTCAATTAATTTTGAACAAGTGTCAAAGCTCAAAAATCTAAAATTTTCTTATAAAAAATCACTCTACCAAAAAACATTTAGTAAAATTACATTACAAAAAAAGTGCACAAACCTTAAAAGTCAAAATATTAAATTAAAAAAAAATTAATAAAATTAAGTAAGAAAAATTAAATGCAAAACATGTAAATTAACATTTATTTAGAGCCGTCACTTAATCGTTTATTCTTTATTCAATTGGATAATTTTTCCCGAATAGCAATCGCGACGACTTTAACCAAATAGAATTTTCCCACCGGACCAGGTGGCGCACGATGGAAAGTGCAGGTAAATACTCAAATCATATACAGGCTAACTTGAAGGTAAATAGAGGAAACTCGAAACAACCTGCTCTCACTTCCCATGCTCGATACAGTACACTCTTTAGACCCCAAACAAGTTACAGATTTTTTTCTTGCGCCATTGTTCGTGCTTCGTTTTAGTTCAATCTACTAGTGCCTATGTGTTGTGCTATGTTGTGTTGTGTGTTATTATAGTGGTGTATGTATGGCAAGTAGTATAGTAAGTAGTTGGCTACTACCTGTTTGTTTGTGGGAACGTACCCCTTGCCAGCACTGAGCGGCCGCAAACGGGGATGATGATGATGATGGAGACATGTAACGTGTCTGCAGGATAAATAGCAGCAGGAGAATAAATCCGGCGTAATATATGTACCGTTACCGAGTCGTAATCAATATAAAGTGCACGTTGCAGATAACACAGTGAGAGCCAATAAATCTGCGGCTGCACTCTCATAATGTCCAAGTGTAACAAATAAGGCGTTAAAAGTATCTCGACGTTAGCAATATTATTTACCTCAACTTCGAATAACTCAATCAATCTCTCGAACTTTATGGCTGCTTTTCTACGTGTACACAGTACCACAATTTTAAATTGATAAAAGAAACTTTTAATTAAATAATTTCTGTTATTTTGTTTTTATTAGTTTAAAATTAAAATTAAAAATTATCTAAAAGACACAGGGAGGCTTTTTTATTTGGACGATTATTATGCCATTTTTGGTTTCTTAATTATTCCCAAAGCTTCACTTCCCTAAATTATTTTCAGCACTTGATCACTTCCGGTTATATGGGAAGTAGGTATATCAATTTTGATATTTAAAATGGGATACCCCAATTTTCTTTACATATTTCGATTCTTTTATTATATTAATAAAGACGTTTAAAAAAAAGGTTTTTATTTAGGTCTTAATTTTGAAAAAATCAGTATCTCAAAAACATCATATTTTTTACATTTTTAAAACGAATTGAAAAATTATTTTAAATAATTATTATTACTGAGATGTGTGTGCTTATAAAAAAATTAAAATTTTTGGTATAAATTGAACAAAGTGACCCGTACAGGATGATCCGAATTTTTTATGGTTTTACAAAAAACTACCAAAGCTTGTGAATTATTTGAAAATTCAAATAGTTTTGTATTTATTTCAAAAATAATAAAAGTTTATTTACTTTAGATTTCCTTATGGTAGGGTACTAAAAAATATTTATTATTTATTTATTAATCTTTAATGTCTATCGACTGTAGGTCTTCCAGTTAACATTAAACATTATTTCATAATATAAACAAAAATAGCATTTTAAAGTTATGTTAAATATTACTATAATTATAAATTATTTATATCTTCTCTTATTGTTTCTGTCAGATGTTTAATTTTCAATATTTTGTTTATCCTTTTTAACATTGCTTTTTTTTTGTTTCTTAATTTCACTATAAAATAATATTCAATTAAAGAATATTTATTTTATAATCTGTCTTTCATTTATTTACTTTTTTTTAAATAAATTAAAATTTATTTAATTAAATGAAAATGAAAATTTAATGAAAATGACCTGTTTAATTTTGTTTTTTATGTATAAGGCGATCTAAAAATCAATTGGTAGAATAAAAAAGGATATGTATTTTTAGATCAATCTGTATTTATTTATTTTAATTTTTTATATGATAAAAAAATCAGTTATTGTAGATTTTCCTTAAACCCAGCATTATAAATTGATAAAAATAATACTCCATTAAAGATTTTTTTTTTAATTTTACTAATTAAAACTAGCATGTTAATGCTTTTAATTAACAGAATAATCTAAAAATCTCTTGGAAAACAGCAAATAGCATTACAATTTAATAAATTACCATTTACTGTTATTAAAGATTAAAGAAAGAAAAAAGGGGATCAGTAGTTTATATTTCTTCTTCTTAAGTTCTTACAGTTTGTAAGCAAATTATGGTAAAAGCAAACAAACAAGTGTATACCTTTCAATAAAAGCAAGCAATGTAAAATTGATTTAATTAAATCGAAGGCGCACAGGTAAATTATAGAAAGATCAGAAGAGTATTCGACGGTCACGAATGCGTTATTTGCAGAGATCGGTATTTGCAAAATATTATTGCCTGTCTCGCGAGCTATGCTTCATTGAGCTTTACGAGCGCCGATTAAAATTTATGAAATCGCAAAAAAAGTCTTAAAAGTACCACACTGCAGATTATAGCAGCATTTTCGGACCTTTTGCGAGGTGTCCGCTGAAGTGTAAAGAGTGTGCAATTTAATTAAAAACCGCAGCGAATTAGGTGGCGAGATAAATCGGCGGAGCACCGTACACTACCAATATCCGAGACGACGGTAAATGAAGAAGAACAATGGAGGCAAATCTTGTTTCGCGATAAAACGCTGCATTGACAGGTCGTGGTTTATTATTTGCCTATCTATTTATTCGGTTTGTTATATATGGGTACAGTTTTTTTTTTCTTTCAGTTTCTCTCGTTTTACCGTGTTGCTGCTCTACCGTACCCCGTCTTAGTACCGACGTTCTATTTGCAGCTGTGTACAGGGAGGAGCGGAAGCGCTGTTAAAACCTGCTTTGCAGACCTGTAATATCCGGTGGTGCAAATCTCCTTGCTAGCATTCTTCTCTTCTTGCGGAATGCACCGTACAGGTAGTTAGTATTCTGTGAGATGCACCTAATTGTGATGATTAAAGAAAACGTCCAGCGTGACAAATCAATTGATGCTCTGCAAGATCTACGAGTATAGTACATTCTGTGTTTCCTTCTTTTTATTCGGTCGCTTGTGTTGTGGCAACAAACGGATTTCCACAACCTGGATTTCCTTTGGGGCCTTTATTGGATTTTCGAAATTTATTAGATTATTGCTTGTGCTTTCAACAGCAACGACTTTTTTTATTCTTTTTTATTGTCTGTTTGTGTAATTGACATTTATTTGGGGCATTTTTCAGGATTATTTTTAAGTTTATCATTTTAAAAATATAGCAAATTTAAGGAATTTTTAAGATCATGAATTACTTTTTTCATATACCTATAATAACGATCGTTATTTTCAGGATGTTTTGCGAAAATTTTATTTAAAAAATTATATTTATATAAAAAAATCTGTTTCAATATTTTTTTTGCTGTAAGCAAATGTAACAATAAAATATTTTTATTTTTATTTAGTTTTTATCAGAGGAAATCATCATAATTAATATTTTTTAAAAACAATAAATTACTGTTTTTTATATAAATTTGGCTTTATAATATATTTTGCGAATATTTAAATAAAAATTAAAAAAAATTAATTACAAAAATTCTTTTTTTTTTATAAATTCAGTATTCGAATACAATTTAAAAAAAATTAGATAATTTTTCTTTTCGAAAAAAAAAATGTTAAAAGGGAAATGAAAATTGAAAAAAAAAATCAGTTCAAATTAAATTAATTTTTAATTTATTAATAATTCAATAAAAAAAAATCTTAAAAAAAACGATCGATTCAAAATATCAATTAATAATCGATATACTGATCAATTAGCAATTGATTTAGTTTGATTTTGAAATAAAAAAGAAAACAAAAATTAATAATGACTGCCTAAGTTTCTAATTAAAAGTCCAAGCACAAGAATAAAATATAAGCAACAGAAAGCAATATTTCTCTCTGATGAGAAACCAGCTCGATCTAAATATAAGCCAAATAAACTTATTTAAAAATACCACCCCCTACAAGAGTATTTTTTACGACTTCCTCAGAATACAAAAAATGGAAACGTAACCCACATTCGTGACCGGCAACTAAACTTTTAAAGAAACCAGCCAAAAAGCCCAAAAGGAAAGAAAAAAAAAACGCCAAACTGGTCTTCTACATTAATTAAACAAACGCGCAAAATTGTCGTACACGTTCGAAGAAAGCCACCATATTTATCTTTCTCATGTTCTCGTTCGGCGATTTGTTTCTGTTTGCGTAATAATTAACAAACAGGGCGACGGAAACGGCTGCGTTGATTTTTTCATCTTTCCACTACTGCTTTACAGGCTCTGAAGAAGCTCGAAAGATGCTGCAAGAAATTTCGTCCCTAACTTTATATACACATAGAGAAAATTACATTTACACCAAGACCGAGCACACAGCTTCTTCGGCTGGCTGCAGACGTTTAGTGGTTGGTAAATCCCGAAATCTAAATATCCGGTAGCGTATCGAATTACATTCGGTTTCCACTGGCAAAGTGGATCTCGATTTAATTGTTCAGGTAGAATACTGGAATTGCAACAAAACCTTTAATAGCTTTGCAACGTTTCTTTTTTTATTTCTGCAAGAAGCGACAAAAACCTAATTGCACACCCAGAAAAAGCAGTAGCGGACAATTAATAAGATGTGGGTTTGGAGAATTCCTAGTCGATGGAGGAACTGTAATCTAAAAAGCGCGACCGACTGCTGCGAATAATTAATTGCGGAACTGGAGTTATGTGTGAGTGAATATTGGATATCTGAGCCTGAAGAGTAATTAAAAAGGTGCGTGTCAAATATACCGTCCAATTATACGTGGTAATAGAGTCGTAAAATGTGTAAAATCTTTTACGGATCACCTTTGATCGTTTTCCGTTTACGAAAAACACGAAATTGTCGCTGGGAAAATTAAATTTTGCAATTTGATGCTGCTTCAGGTACAAGATGTATAAATTGATATTTATTTTTTTATATTGTTCGTTTTTGGTTTTTATTGCTTTTTATTGAAAGTTCAGTTATATTTCATTTAACATATTAAATTTTTAATGATTAAGTAAAATTTGATATTTCGCTGCTTTTTAATATTTTTTTTTTTCATTAAACTTTCCTTAATAAATTTGATTTTTATTATGACAATGATTGAATTTGTCGTTACATTCAATGCATATTTTAAAATTCGAAATTAATTTAAGAATCAACTGAAATAATTTAAATACAAACAATAAAAAATAAAATAAAAAATAATAATAATCAAAGGTAATAATGACCAGTTTTTAAAAGGTGCTAAGTAACTGGTTTTTTTTAAGAATTCAATGCTTAAATTTATCATTATATTAAATAAAAATTCTAAAATTTAAAATTAATTTATAAGTCAACTGAAAAAATATTAAGAAACATACAATAAAAAGTAAAACAAAGATAAATGCAATAAAAGGGAATAATTATCCTAAAAACCAGCTTTTAAAAGATGTTAAAGAAGAAGTAATTGCTTTTTTTCTAAGATTTCAATACTTAAATTTGTCGTTACGTTAAATACAAAGTCTTAAATTTGAAATTAATTTAAAAGTCAACTTAAAAAAAAAGTATTAAAAAACAAACAATAAAAAGTAAAACAAGCTTTTAAAAGGTGCTAAGTAATCGATTTTTTTTTTAAGATTTCAATGCTTAAATATGTCGTTGCATTAAATACAAATTATAAAATTCGAAATTAATTTAAAAATCAAATGAAACAAATTAAATTAAAACAATAAAGAGAAAATTAGTATACGTAATTAACAGCCGTTTTCGAAATTTTCTATTTTCGGGCAGACAGAGTCATCTATAATTCAGCTACGAAACTTTAAACTCATGTAATCGATTTCTTTTCAAACAAAATGAAGTCAACTTGGCGCATTTTTTATAAATTATAAATTAAATTAATAACAATTAATATACCTTAGAAAAGTAAATGGTAATAAAACTCACTTTGAAGATGACTTGCAGAATTGTTAGGAATTGGGGCAGGATTATCCATTTTCCTATAAAAAAAGGCATTTTTAAATGTTCACAGAAGACACAATTAGTCATTAACAGCAATTAACGAATTACTTTTAAATTACTCATAAAGATACGAAGAGAAATGTGATTTTTATCAGAAAAATGCACGAAGAATATATTTAAAAAAAGCCAAAAAGTCTATTTTTTGAGATAAGCATTTTCTTCAATCTTCAGAGACTAACAAAATGCTCTTGAAAACAAATACAAACAATGACTGCGTTATTACTTTTTTGTGTTTTTCATTTAAATTGTTACAATAATTAATTAATTATTATTGATAAATTTTTGTATGACTAAATGCATAAATGCATGATTTGTTATGACTAGACAGTTTCAAGAAATCTATTGTCACAGTAAGTTCTTTAGAGAAATCATCCGAAAGCAAATATTTAACTAAAATTTTCAATTGCTGAATTCTTTGGCGAATAAATAACAACAAAGAATAAAAAATGGCTGGCCCAAAACAGTTCTGCGTGCGTAATTATTGATGCAATAAAATATTTATATTTTGCATTAGAAACGTTGTAAATAAACTAAAAACGTCTTATTTTTCACGAAAAGTAACAATATTTGAGTAACCTTTGGGTCAATGATAATTGAAATATAATTAAAAGTTGCCATGCGATGAATCAAAAGCAAAATAAAGAAACGCATGCGTTTAACGGTCAGCAGAAATCAAACAAAACCACAAACAACTCACCTCGTCCATCTATTAGTCACTGTGCATGCTGTGTATCGTTAATTAAGTGCACCAAACAAATAATTAATAATTAACTGCAACCTTTAGCTGCTCATTAGTAAAACACTTTTGTTGAAACAACTGAATAATTTTTCTAGCAAAAGACATAGTTACCAACCTGAAAAAAAAATGAAGGTCACTTTGAGGTTATTCCCGTTTCTGTTGTTAATTTGTTATTGTTTATGTTCCTTAAATCCTGTGATTCTTGTTCCTGGAGATGGAGGATCACAAATGGATGCTAAAATCGACAAACCCACAACTGTGCATTACCTATGCCAGAAGAAATCGGATTATTTTAATTTATGGCTGAACATGGAGCTGCTTGTCTATGGAATCATAGACTGCTGGATTGATAATATGAAATTGATGTACAACAGTACGACGAGGAGAACGGAAAACATGCCTGGAGTGGAAATCAGAGTGCCTGAATTTGGGAATCCTGAAACAGTTGAATGGTTGGACCCTAGCCATGCATCTGTTGGCTCGTATTTCAATAAAATTGGCAATATTTTGGTTAGCAATGGGCACGTTCGCAATAAAACTCTAAGAGGCGCACCGTTTGATTTCAGAAGAGCTCCAAGTAATAATTTTGCAATTGATTTTCAACAGGTTTTAATTTAATTAATAATTTTTGGTATTTGCAGATGAAAATTATGAATATTTTGTTAAACTTAAAGAACTGGTTGAAGAAACTTATGCTATGAACAACAATACACCAGTAATATTATTGGCACATTCAATGGGTGGGCCCATGTCTTTGTACTTCTTGAATTTGCAAAATCAAGCATGGAAAGATAAGTATATTAAGTCAATGGTAACATTGAGTGGGGCATGGGGAGGATCAGCTAAAGCGATTAAAGTTTATGCCATTGGTAGTACAAATAAATATTTTATTAGATGTTTTATAATAAAAAATGTAATTTTTCAGGTGATGATTTAGGTTCCTACTTTTTATCCGGCAGTGTTTTAAGGCAAGAACAAATTACAAGTCCAAGTTTAGCTTGGTTGCTACCGTCAAGTCTGTTTTGGAAACAGAACGAAGTTTTGGTGCAAACAGAAAAAAAGAATTACAGTTTAAGTAATATCAAAGAGTATTTTCAGTAAGTTCTTTTTGCATTTTTATACAGGGTGATACTTCTTTTATTTGTTTATTTACTAACCGATTTTTATGAAATTATACAAACTTTTAAAAAACATAATTTCGGATTGACGTAAATTTCAATTTTCTACTCCTTCCGGTTGCTTGGATCATTATTAGTATAAAAATATGCTTTCCGTTAATTTTTGAAACCATTTTTTACATTTTTTCAGAAATTTAAAAAATAAAAATTGCTGCAAGCCATGTTTTTAGACTACAAATGAACCAAACAATTAAAGAAGTTAAAATATCTTTAGTTTGCAATTCAAAGTCAAAAATTGGGCACATTTCCTAATAAATCGGAAGTAGAACAAAACTAAAATTTACGCCATTAAATCGCAAATAACATCTTATAAAAATTGTGTAGTTTTCTAAAAATTTGCTGGTAAATAAAGTCCACCTTGCAGACAATATTAAAAGAATAGAAAAAATTGACCAAAAATTGATTTTTTTAGCGATTTAAGCTTTATGGATGGTTGGGAAATGTACAAGGACACAAAACCCCACACTTTAAACTTTTCCGCACCTGGAGTTGAAGTGCACTGTTTGTATGGAGCAGGCATGCCGACGGTGGAAAGTCTTTACTACAAACCAGGCACTTGGATCGGAGCCAAACCGTCCCTAGTAACTGGCGACGGAGACGGCACCGTTAACATTCGCTCTCTGGAAGGATGCCTTCACTGGAAAACCATGCAGAAACAGAAAGTCTACAACACTCCGCTTCCAGGAGTGGACCACATGACCATCTTGGGCCACAAAGACGTGCTTAATTACATACAAAACCTAATTCGCTCGTAACCTCAGTAAATATTTTTATTTCATTGCCCTAATTGTGATAAAGTGAGATTTTAAATAATGTTATTTAGTAGGTTGTAGCTCTTAGGACTGTTAAATACGTAGAAGTTGTATTGAAAGCAAATGATTTGCGGATTTTCTTTAAGATTAATTATTTCAATTATTTGTTTGTTCAATGGAAAAAATTACTTTGCAATTTTCACTTCTCGAAGATGCAGTAATATATTTTTGGCTAGTGCATGGATTCTAACAATTACATTTTTGCTTCTAAAACACCAAGGAAATAAAAAGAAAAAACTTGGACATCACTTGACAAACTCAATCAATTTCTTCCTAATAATTACGTGAATAGATATTAGATATAATGCAGGTATATAAATAAATAGAAAAGTGTCCGAAACTGAGTTTCGGTTGAAAATAAATCTCTTCTTATCACTATTCTTAAATCTTAAATATTTTAACTAGTTGCACGCACAATGGGGAATTTCATTCATTTGCTATTTTGTTTTTGTTTTTATGCTGAAGGAGCAATCAGGTGGTCTAATTACAATTGCTTATTAGAAACTAGTATAAAATCGGTTATGCAAGAGATGCTTCAGATCCGCAGGTATGGCGATATGTCAGGAACTCCACAGATTCCTTAAAAATGACTGTGTGATTGAAAAATGCGGCGCGAGAAATAATTCATAAAAGTTACCCTTACCTCCACAATACTTGGCTCTCGGTCGCTTTAAAGTAAGCAATCAAGCCGAACAAAATGGTTGCTGTTGCAAACAAAAGTCCGTACTTGTTCCTGTAATGAAGCAGCAACCAATTGGGAATATATCCGTTCACCCAACCGCGTCTTGACTTGTTCACCCTGTTGTGTCTGTTCTCGTATTGCTTACGTCTCTTCTCCCTAAGGAACAAACAGCTAATTAAGTAATTTATCAAAAATCTTGATGATTTAATTTTTTAAAAAGCTTTTAAATAGAATTTTAAAATGATTTCTTTAAATATAAAAATCATTACCAAATCTATCTTTGAATAATAAAACAATTTAAAAAAAAGTAAATTTAACACAAAAGCAATATTACTTAAAAAACAAATGAAATAAAGAGACAATTCGCTTTGCATTAAATTTTAGTAAAAAAACTAATTTTCAATAGAAAATTTTTAAAAGAAAAAAGCCAATTTCCGAAGTAAATCTGATTGAGAAAATACGTACTCTTCAGCTATGCGTTTCTTGACGTCTTTTTCTATCCTGTGCGGCGGATACTTTTCATACAACTGCGAAGCCTTCAAAAGAATGGGCTCAAAATCCAAATTATCGGGTATAATAGATAGTAAGCAGTGAATCATAGCCATATCACAATCTTCCTGGAATATTTCTTGCCGTCTTTGGAGTACCAAAGAGGCTGCCACATAGATGGGCATCAATTTATCGGTGGCCAAAAAGAAATCGTACAATCTGACCACATCCCTATACTGATTCAAGGAATGGCCGAACCAGGTGAGGTACCACGGAAGTGCAAACATCGTTCCCACCATCGACACATCCAATCTGTCATGCAATTCTCTATCGACCCGTTTCAATAAAGGATAAATATAATTCAATCGGTATGAAGTTTTCTCCATCGTTTCCTCCATGCACTCGTTTAAATGATCACAAGATAATCGCTCCATTATCCGGAAGGAAACGGCTTCGCCAACGACTAGTAAAAATGTTATTGCCACATCATGGTAGCCCTTAAAAACAACATTAATTTTTAAATTGGCTGCTTTAAATTTGAAGAATTAGAAAAATTTACCTGATAGTACTTTAAATGTGGATATTTCATAATGACCCTTAAAATTAGAACTGTTAGTTGATCTTCTAAAGCCAATCTTTGTCTATATGGAATGCCTAAAACATTAATTTTTACAGCAAACATTTTTTCCTTTTTTTACTGATTTACCTGGTGGGAAACGTTTAAGGGACCTTTTAACATCAAGCACCACTTGGTTGTATTCACTGTGATGTGCTAGATCTTCCAATGAAGGTACTGTTTCATTATCATAAGGATCCACTTCCAAAAGTCTGGGCCAAACTTTTTCACGCAAGTCATCATTTACCAGACCATACTTTTCAATCGCTAGCTTTCTCCATACACTCAGAGTACTGGCATTATCATCGAGGGCTGCTTCGATTCGTTTCCTTTTCATCTGCTCTTCTTCAGTTTCCATTACTGAAACATATGGGTGTTTAGTATGAAAAACAATAAAAACTTACTGAATATTACCTGGATCAAATTTGAGTTCACTTCTGGTGTCTTCATTATCGTCTGACGCGAGGAGACCGTCAGCCAAGAGTATGTCGCCTTCTCCCAGGTCCTTCATCTTGCTTATTGCTGATTAAATTGTTAATTATAGAACATTACAAGGGAATAATTATTGAAGAGATATTTGCTTTTCACAAATAACCTATAAAGTGTTTTTAGTACTGATGATTACCGCTGAGAGCGCTAAGAGCGGCTTGATGTTTGG
The DNA here is from genome assembly GCA_030556065.1 of Holobus sp. GC000080. Taxonomy (NCBI): domain Eukaryota; kingdom Metazoa; phylum Arthropoda; class Insecta; order Coleoptera; family Staphylinidae; genus Holobus; species Holobus sp. GC000080. The sequence goes on from JASKGO010002364.1 coordinate 106,814, forward strand.
GGAACATTTGCAGAGGGCGCTACATTCGAAGGACCTCCAAGGATAATATTGAAATTTGGTTTTCTTTGGAGTTTAAATGCTTTTTTGAATTTTAAAATAGATTCAACTAATTAAAGAATTGATTTATTGTATATGTTAAAGCAAAAATATCAATTTTCTTTTTTGTTTCTATCGGATTAGTCATAAAATTTGATGAATTACTATCAATTTATTGTTTTATGATTTAGAATAATAATAATTAAATTTTGTAGACAAATAATGGGATTATTATATTTAATAAGCTTTATTGCATAATAAATTTGTTTGAAATTTCTCTTCTACATTTTTTTGCAGATATTTCAATGATTATAAATCTAAGTCTTTCTTTGAAAAAAAAAAGAGATTTCCGCAGTAAATTTAGATTAAAACTTGACATATAATTATTTAAAACACATTTTTCTGTTAAGTAAATAAAAGAGCTTACTTCAAATAGCAAAACAAAATAAAAAATAAAAGAAAATGTAATTCTTCAGAGCATTTCCAAACGCTCAACAATTGTTTAACAGCAAATTGCAGCTGCAAGAAAGAAATGAAAGAAAAAACAAACGCTTGATCAATGAAGTAAATGATTGCGGTTGAAACGATCACATCAACGACATAATAACTAAAAACCATCAAACAGCAAATCGATTCTCTTCGGATGCAATTCATTGTATAATCTATTATCAAACAACAAACCTAATTATGACCGGCAATTAAATAATACCGATGTCTATATAAAAGCGACGATTGCACTTTGGTAATTTCAGTAGACTCCATAATTTGCCAGCCATATAATATAGTAATTGTAATTAATAATACTCTCGTAGAATATGTTATTGAAAGCTGTAGTTTGTTATTGGGCGTTAATTGTAATTGTACGTTTGAAAAATATTGAGAATCGAAGGTAAAAATTGGATGCGTTTCAGTTGTGAAAAAGCGGTCAGTTCTAGGTAACGGTCTCGATGGTATCAGTAGTTGCCAATGCGGAATCGGAAGAGAGCGAGCAAAATGAGGAGGAAACTGAGGAGGAATCCGGTGTGCAAGCCGAAGAAGCCGAAGAAGATCCGAGTAAAAGTGGCTACTCGTATTTCGAGTTTTCCGGCCCTGTCAGCGGTCTCAGCGAGCCGATTTATGTTCCTGATAACGACGAAATGAAATTAGATTATTACGTAAGTTGGTTTTTCATTTTTTTTTCTTTTTTAATGAACTTAACATTTTATTACTTTTAATTCGAAATTTAATTGAATTTCTAAAATTTGGTTTGTTTTAATTTTATAGAACATTAAAATTTGCAAATAATTTTCTTTTTAAGCAATTTTATTTTCTATTTGGAAAAAATATTTTTCATATTTTAATATTTATAAAATTATTTTTAATGATTTAACATTAAAAGGTTCCTTGGTTTTTATTGAGAAAAAATTCAAATAAATGAAATTCTATTTGAGTTTTCAGCAAAACAATTTAATAGTAAAGAAATTAGGTAATTTTGTAAGTTAGATTTCCTTTTTTTCTGACATTTTAAAACTTTTATTGAACAGAAAATTGATACAATTAAAAAAACAAGTATTTTCTCTTGTAAAGTTATAAAAAACAGAAAAATATTTATTTTTTTAATGTCTTATCTTACGTTTTAATATATTAACATATTAAAGTTTTAAAATATTTTTAGTTTAATTTATATAAATTCATTACATGAAAATATATTTAAAAAAAAGAAATCAAAATTCAACATTTAGAAGAATTTTATATCAATAATTGCATGTAAAAAAATAATGAACTATTAAAATTAAATAAAAGTCATCATAAATTTTGCAAACAATTGCTTTTAAAGATTGTTTTTTTATCATTATTATTAGATACTTGTTTTTTATTTTTACTTCTTATAAAATAAACAAAATAAACAGTATTTTAATTATTTTATATAAAAAAAAAAACAGAAAAAAAAAGAAACAAAAATATAACAGTTTAAATATATTTTATGAAAACACTATTTTATTATATAAAATGACAAATAAATAGTTAAAATTATTTGGATATTCCTTTAAAAGTATTTTGTTTAGGTGTTTTTTGGCTTCAAATTTTTTAAACATTTTTTTTTTCGCCGAAACAATTTAGTGCTATTAAAAATACGATAAATATTTTGATTAAATTATGTAAAGATGCTTTTAACAAATTTGTTAATCGTTAAATTATTGCCGCATTAATATTCGTTTCGCGCGGAACATGAAATAATTAAAAGGAATTTTTTAATCGTTCCGCGATTGATCCAAAAAATTTCAACCAACTCTTAAAAAAGCAGCCTTGACTTGGACAGAGCAATTACCAAGGCAATTATTTCATTATTGAAATATTCCTTTATTTTATAAACTAAAAAAAAAAAACTTAAATTTTTAGTAGTTTATATTTTAAATAACTTTTTGATAATATTTTTTGCAAACAGCTTTAAATTTTAATAGAATTTATTTTAGGCTCAGCCAGATTATCATTATTCTTACGGTATAATGGACCCCTTTACTGGAAATGCCCAGGAGCACCAAGAAAGCCGACAGGGCGACTCCGTAACAGGACATTATTCGGTCCTGCAAGCAGACGGAATCACCAGGATTGTCACTTATAGAGCTGATCCTGTTTTGGGATTTCAAGCAGTCATCGAGTACCATTAAAATCTAAAATCTCCTTAAATTGTAAATTTATCCTTATCCTTAAATTGTAAACTGTCCTATTCCTACATAAAAATTATGTATTGTTCGAAAAAATAAAAATTAATTATTTATTACAAAAAAAAAATTACTATTAGTTGCATTTATTTCTTTTTTAATTAAATGAGATTTTATAAGAAAATTGTGGTACTGAAAAGAGAAAGTTTTCCCTAACCGCCAAACGGCCTCTATAAAAACGGAGCGAAATTCTAATTAAACAATTAGTTTTTAAGCCTAATTTGGCAGATTGTCTACGCGTTCGCCTTTCGCATAAAGTATAGCGGCAATAGCCGACGAATGATAATAATATAAATTAGTCGGTAGTGCAGAAAATGGACAAAATTAACGGCATTTTGCAATAATGCAAGCCTTACGTAATTTCTTCTTCTTTAATTTGCTAGGCACTTTTTCTGCCTCTTTTTTCTTTCGCCTTTTTCTCCGTGCCGGCGACACATTTTTCCACTTATTTTGTATTCCAATATGGTTATTACACACTTTTCCAAAGTATTTGTTAATTTTTCTTTAATGATTTTTCTTGCTTTTTTTATGTGTTAAAGTTTTCATTAGTTTGTAATTTCTGTAAAAAAAAATATTAAAATAAAAAAAGAACTGAATTAATGTTTAGGAATTCGGAAAAACATTACGTTACATAATTTCCTTAATTTATCCTCTTCATTGCTGATAGCAGTAATTAAATTTACCAGCAATTTCTTCTTTGGGTGACTGTATTTGTCCCACAAATAATAACGTAATTATTTCTTAAGCAATCTATTTTAATCCAATCATTGAAAATTTATTTTTCTTTTCATCTTTTTTTTTTCCTTTAAATTTTATCATTTTTAATTATAATTACTTCAATTTAACATTTTTTTTCCTTTAAATTTCATCATTTTTAATTATAATTACTTTAAATTAATATTTTTTCTTCCTTTAAATTTCATCATTTTTAATTAAAATTAATTTTTCAATTAATTTTAAAATATTTTTTAAATACAATTAAAATAAGTAAAATCATTAAAATATTTAATTTCATTCTTAATTTGATTTTTTTTTTAATGAAATACAATACTTAAATGGTTAAATTCTTTATTGCATAAAAAATAATTTAAATAAAATAAAACAAAGCATAAAATGTTAAAAAAAAGTATAAATAGTAAAAAATATTAAGTAACAAGTAATTAACTTTTCTTTCATTTTTTAAGCGACTTATTTAATTTAATTGGCAATAAGGACTTCTTATTCCCCATCATTATTTGTCTTATGCATCATGCAGTAGTAGACATACCACACACTCTTCGGTTTCTACTTTTTTAGGGATGCGTTTTCCAGTGGTGGGATGCTCATCAACCGGTACTATAAATAAACCAAGAACTGCAACTTGCACTTATTAGCGACAGTAACAGAATCCGCATTAAAAATCTAATATATAGAAAAGTTTTCAATTAAAACAAAGCGAAATAATGAAGGTTTGTCTGTTTTGCATTTACTTTTACTTTCTTTTTTGATTTTAATTAGAATAAAAAATAAAATAAAATAAAAATAAAAATCTAGTAAAAGTTCGGAAAAGTGAGTGAGTGTTTGATTTTAGGTGCTTTTGTTGATGGGATTAATGGCAATGGTCCATTCGTACCCCCAGTATCTGGACCACGGGCACCATGGTCTTGTTCTTTCTCACAAAGTTATCCACGAACCAGTTGTAAGTCTTAAACTTTATTTTTTATTGTTTTTAAACTAATTAACTTTTATAAATTATTAAAAAAGTGCATTGTAAAATGCAGATTTAAATAATAAAACGATTAAAATTAATTGCAACGAAATGAAAAAGAGATGCACACTTTAAAGGAAGTGCGATGCTTGTGTTGAAACTTTCGCATCTCGATTTTCTCTCGGTTTAAACAAATAAGAAGTTGCGTAAGGCTGACCAAAGGAAATTTGCGTTGTGCAACTAACGCGCAATTATAAACGGCATTTTTCGCAAATAATTGAATTCTCTTTGCGTATGCCATAAAAGGACTTAAGTCCTTTTGCATCATTTCATTATTTTTTTTTTACCTTTTTTTTAATTACATTTTTGTTTTTCCTTTTATTTAATTATTATTAAAAACAAACAATATTTTACTTTTTTAAATAAGAAAATCTGTTACTTAGGCATATCCAAAATACGCTTTCAAATATGGAGTCGAGGACCATCACACAGGGGACCATAAATCGCAACACGAAGAACGCGATGGCGATGTGGTAAAGGGTGAGTACTCGCTGGTGGAGCCCGATGGTACCATCCGCAATGTGAAATACACCGCGGACCATCACAACGGATTCAATGCAATAGTGACGAAAACGGGACATGCAATTCATCCACAGCAACCGCACAAAATCCTTGTGTCTCATGGACATTACTAATTTCATTGTTCATTTAATTTCTTCAGAGTTTCGATCTCTTCTATCTTTAACTTATCTTCTCTTCCGTGGAGTAGATTTGCTCTTCACCGCTATTTTTATGTTTATGTCGTATAGTAGACTTTATAAATATATAAATAATGCCATAGTTTTTAATTTTAATTGTTTTTAGTCAGAGAAAATTTGCTTAATAAAAATATAATATGTAATAATGTATTATAATAACATTTTATATTTTGCAATTAATAAAGCAATTATTTTATTTATTTCTTCTGGTGTTTCAGTTGGTTTTCGTTGATTAATGAAATTAATTAAAAGACATGTATTGCGCAATCGAATTAATGAAGATATCAATTTTACTATTGGGTTACTAGATTCTTAATTATCTTTTTATTGAAGAAAAAAGTAGCTGGTAAATAAGATATTAAAGGAAATGTCAGCTGTGTTGTTGTAAAATATATTTTAAATTTTCTCTTTTAAGCAGTAAAAGTTATTGCAATTTCTTAATTAAAATTTCAATTACAGTTTTTGCAAATATATTTTAACAACTAATAATGTAATATTAACAATTTAAATTATTTATTTTTTAGTTTAGTAATTAAAAACAGAAGCAATAGCCACTGGCGCCACAATTTTTCAAATCGACTGCCATTTGATAAACACGAACATGATAAACACCAGGAACCTACAATAATAATTAACAAACAATTAAGTTGCTAGACGAAATATTCGTTCGGTTATTCACGTCTTAGGAAATTGCTATTGCTATTGCCATTAATTAAAAATTATCGTAACCCATTAAAATAATAATTCCAATCGGTAAAGCGTATTCTTATACCTAAAAATTAACTCGTTTTTAGTGTAGTTTTATTTTATTTCTTTAATTAAACTTTTATAATCATTAATAATAATTTACGTAATGAAATTTCTATAATAAAGCTTAATTTTAATATCGAAATTTCAATTTTATCAGCAGAAGCATAGACTTTTTTTTTTCTTTGAATTGAAATAGGAATCGAATAAATTCTTTGTGAAGAGGAAAAAGTTAATTAAGATAAAACCCATAAACTAAACACTGATTTTAGACATTAGATTTACATTAAGTTTTCAAATAAATCTCATTTTAAGTATGCAAACATTAATATTGACCAATAATAATAAATTAAAAGGACATCGTTTGGGATTCTCCGAAATCGTTTTCTGTTTTTTTCTTTTCTTCTTTTTTGTGTTTTAGTCATATTGTTCGATCGGTGGCTTTTATTCTATATTTTAATTCAAATGGTTAATTATTTATGCGAAATTCGGAGACAATATTTCAAATTTTCCACGACTAACATCTTTGTTTATTATCATAAAAATAAAATTAAGCTTTTAATGGGCAGTAAATTTCTTTTAAACAACCGTTTTTTCGATTTATGGCGCATAAGACAAAAGTAATTGCGGTTTTTTTCATTGACAACTTCTGTGTGGGCGGTCTTTATGTGGAAATAATTTTTTTCTGCAATAAAATAACTTTGTTAACACTCTTTTTTTTATTTATTTTTTTATTGAAATTTATTGGTTTGAATTTTGGTGTTTTTTTGAACAGGAAATAAAAATAAAATTTTCTTTGACTATAAAACTTTTATTAAAAATCAAAGAAGGAATTTTACCCTTAAAAACCTTTTAAAATTTTTGATATTTAAACCAACAAAAAAACGTTTCAAATTCTGCCATTAACAGAAATATTTAAATCTATATTTTTTTCCCATGAAAGCTATAAAATAAAATAATAAATTATATAATAAAAATATAATTTATAATTTTTTTGCGACCTAAAATTTAAAAAATGTTAAGGTTTTAAGTTTTAAGAATAAGTGAAGCAATGGAAAAATAATAAAATTAATAATTCCCCAAAGAATTTCCTAATTTAAGAACGAAAAATGCGACTTTTTTATGGTTCCATTGGAGGGGGGAGGTGGTAAAGCAGTAAAAAAAGTTTAACCCACGAATATATAACAGGAGAAGATGACTATTGACCTTAAACTTGAATTACAACTCTTTAAGTGCATATAGTATACGTAAAAATTCACAAGAAAAAGTTTTTTAGTAGTTTTTAGTAAAATAAAAGAATAAAAATGTGCAGCAAAATTTTGGTAAGTACAAGTTAAAAAATATTTAAAAATCTACTAAATTTTCATTTCTTTAAAAACTCAGAAGGGAAAATTTGATTTTCATTTGCTGTTGAAAAAAAATGTAGGATATAAATTAAAACTAATGGAAGTATTCCATTAGTAATCCAACAGTTCGTCAACCCATATTTGAAAAGCGGTAATTGCTTATTTGCCAATTGTTTAAACAATATTAATGATACCAACCAGAACCGCTAGCAGTTTTAAATAAGTAAACAACATTTTTCTTTTGCCAAGTCAATTTATCATATTATATTTTTGAAATTTATTTTAAATTTTAAAATGTTATGTTGCCTTATAATTTATCATTTTATATTATTAATAATAAATTTATTTATTTGTTTTTTTCATGTTAATAATAATAAATTACAACATTACATTTAAAATTAATCGTTTTTCAAATTTTGGTATCTAAAGCATTTTAAATTTATTTAAAAAAATAATTATTTTTAGATTTACGCCTTTAGTTTTTGCACCTTATTCTGGCACTTAAATTGTGCCCTTGTAAAGTACAATAATAATGTCGCGAACCGCTTGAGCGTGGCACCAGTTGAATGGGACAAGTACGACGAGAAAGATGTGCAAGGACCTCAAACTTATGCCTTCGGTTACGACATCGAAGACCCGCAAAACGAACAAACGCAGTTCAGGCAAGAAGAGCGGCTCCCCAATGGCACCACCATTGGAAGTTACGGTTATTTAAGTCCTGATGGTACCAGACATATCGTTAATTACATTGCCGATGAAAATGGATACAGGTAACTTGTAATTTTTTTTTTAATTTTTACTTTTTTCAAAGTAAATTTGAAGATTTTAGTTGTGTGAAAATTGTTAAATCGTTAAATGACATTTTTAGGGCTCAAGTGGAAACTCTAAAAAAGCGTCCTGTTGGTGACGTGAAACCCATTCCAGTTGATATTGATCAAGATCTGGACGATGCTATCAGTTCAATTCAAAATCATAATCATCATAATTACAATAAAAAGCAAACAAAGTATCCATCGCCTTTTGCAAGTGCAATAAAAGCTCCAGTTGTTCCACCTGTAAGGGAAAACTACCCTGTGAATTACAATCCTTATAATTATAATCAAAACTCAAAGAAGAAATTCCAGTTTAACAATCAACAGTTGTACAATTATAATTTTCGCGTTTGAATCTTTATTTGCAAATCTAATTGAAGAAATATTTGTATTGTGAGTTTATTTAAGAATTAAAAATTATTATTTATTTATTTTTATTTTATTTACTGTTTCTTTTATTTTTGTTTTAGTAGGAATCTTGAAATTATTCTTTTTACATGCAGTTATTTGTGATTTTTAATTTTACATGGCTCTAAACTTTAATTCATTACTTTTTTCACTCTTATACATTTTTTATATTAAAATTAATTAATTTAAATTGATATTGGTCCAGCTCATATTTTTTAATTTAAAAAAATGTGTAGAAAAGTGTTTTAAAATGTAAAATAATTGCATCTTTTTATTTATATATTAAAAGGGATGAAGTGGATGAAGTTTTAAAGTTGATTTAAAAAATTGAAAGACAGTAAAAATGTCATTAAAGTTCCCATTTCCAATTCGAAACGAATTCATTGTCAAAATTGTGCATGTTTGAGTAGAAAATACAATTTAGAATTTTACTATGGCCTCTAATCAACGTTTTCAAGATACCACAATAGGACTCACATCCTATTCTTGCAACGTCTGCAAGAAGTCCTTTCAGTTGACGTACATGTATGCTTGTTATCACGGACACTATCTATGCAAAAGATGTCATAAACAGATTTGCAATCCAGGTTTATTTTTTTCAAAACAAACAAAAAACCTATTTAAATCTACTAATAAATTTACCAAAAATATCTTTCAGGTATTGATAAAAATGATGAACGTTTCAACTTGCCAGAGAAATCCAACAGACGTCTTTTTAATGGAGATAATGAAGAACTTGATCAGAAAATAAGAAGAGTTATGTTTCCAAATCCAAATAGGTTTGCAAGAAAAATTATTGACACGAATAGCTCTTTGATGAGTTTGGCCACCATTTATAAGCCCAGTTTAGTCAATTTAGCTCCTTCGTCTAAAAAGTAAGGTTTGTTTTTACGTCATTAACTTTGGAAAATAATATAGTTTTGAATAATATTACATTTTTATAATAATTTTATTAGTACTTTTTATAATAATAATTTCATTCTATTTTTATAATAATAACGATTTCATCATATTAAATTCTAATATAATAAATAAAGATAATTTTAGACCTATACAATGTCCTCATCATAATTGCAACAAAACTATTGCCGTTTCGGCTCTGGGGACCCACTTCAAACATGAACATAAACATGTTGCAGTGATCTCCACCCAAGTGGAATCCAGAAATGGATTGGAATTCAATTTTGCCGATTTGCTGGGAAACGTGACGAATCTTTGTTTGGTCCTTATAAATTTGGGGGATCATTCAGAACTATCGTTAGTAGATAATGGTGATGTTTTTCCACAATCCATCAGGTTTTTTCCATTCTTTTTTAAATTACTTTTAATGTTTTCTGTTACTAAAAAAAAAGAGAAAAAATAAATGAAAACAAATATTTTTAGCTCGAATTTTTCAAAATCTTCACACTTGATGACGCAAATAAAGCCATTCTTTTTGGTGATTGCTGCAAAGGTTTTCTGTAATTACGGTCCTCGTTTCCAAATCGATGATGAAGAAATAAACTTTGAGGACGAAGATTGCAAATTTGGTCCAAACGATCGAATCATCTTCTACGCGACCAGCAATGTTATCACTAGTTTTACCTATACCATAGCCGTATCAACGCATGATCAAAGTGTAAGGACTAAATATTACGGCCCTTTGCCCAGTTTAAATGAAGACTTTCGGAAATTATGTAGCGAAGGCAAAGGGTTGATTTTAAATCATTATCAGATTAACGGAATGAGCGAAAATGGTATCAGACCAGTGACCGTTGATATTATAATCCATGAAAGGGATGCAGATACTTACGATTCAGATAGAGATTGAAATTATTGGTTCACTTTTATATATATTTTTTACACTTCTTTACTATTTTTTCTATTTTTTATTTGTAAAATATTATATTAAGTGAATATATTAACGGTTGCCAAATAAATACAATTTTGACAAGTTTGTAGCATTATTTTTCTATTTTTTTTTTAGAAAAAGATTAATTAAAAACAATTCAATTTTTCAATAAAAGAAAAAAAGAATATAATTAAAAAAGTGAAAATAATTTATTTAAATTCATTTTTGCTTTATGTACAAAAATTGCATAATTTCAGAAATTCAGAATTAATAATGATGGTAGTCATAGCTTTTTTGGTATACTGGTACATGGGCCACATGGGCCACATGAGGCACATGAGGCACATGGGGTTGATGAACAGCATGGCCATGTTTGGTGACCACTGCATTGAAACCATTGTGGTCATCAGCAGTGTAATGAACTGTCCTTATGGTACCATCAGGTTCCACCACTGAATACTCTCCTTTTACTACATCACCATCGCGGGTTTCCTGATGGGATTTATGGTCACCAGTGTGATGATCTTCCACGCCGTATTTAAATGAGTATTTAGGATGGGCCTAATTTATTTTTCCAAATTTATTAAGTTTCCAATGCTAATTTTGAACAATACTCACGTAGTAATCCACATGGTGGTCATGGTGGTCATCATGAATGTCATGATGGTCATAATGGGTGGCTATTGGTACATTGTAGTAAGCTGCGTATCCCACGGCAAATAAAGCACAGAAGATGGCAATCTAAAAATGATTTTTATCACTTTAATAATTTTTCACTTTTTTTTTCTTTCAGGTAAAATACCTTAGAAAACATGATTATTGATGTTTGATGGTTAATGTTGAGAATGTTACTGTTCATTTCGCTTTTACGCTCGAGTTTTTATAGTTCGACGGCGCATTTTTAATTAGCTGTAATTAATATTTCGGGAGGTTGTAATTGAATTGTCTTTCATGCTGCTGCTGTGTTGCGAATAAATTGGGTTAGCTGTGGGACAATTAATTGTCTTTTTAGCTCTAAAAATCTGTATCTTGCAATCGTCGGTTGAAAGTTTTGGGGAATACAATATGAAATGAATTAATGTTATAAATCATCATAATTGTTTATGTGGCGGCTTGAGAACTTGTGAGAAACTTTGCTCTTTCACCACTTGCAATGTAGTTTTTCGGTTGAGTAACAGCAGTTTCCCAATGTTGCTTTATTTTTATTGTGTCTGGGTCCAACATCAAAATTAACATAATAAAATTCTTTCATTTATTTTAGCTTAGTTTATTAATTATATTTAGATATATTCTTCATGATAAAATTACATTATTAAAAATTACTAAAAATAGGAATTATTAAAAACCGAAATTAAGCAAATTGCAAAAAAATCTATTTGGAAATTGCATGGTTACCTTTGGCCTAAATGCTTAAATAAATGCAAAATGGGGAAATTCAAGGCGACCGAAAATAAAAGTGTAATAAACAATAATTACGCGATCCGTTAATTCGACGTTTACTTAAGTAAATTACGAGGTGTTACATTTTTGTGTGTGCATTTCACATTGTAATTGTTACATTACGCACAATCCGTTTCGCAATGAATGTGTGTTGGTGCCGCCAAGGAGGAAGAAATACCATTTGCACAATATCCATTATGATAGTAATTAACGAACTTGAACTAGATTATCGGCCATTCGATACGCCGACCAACAAAAACGCCACATTATTTTTTACCGGTTTCCAGAGACAACACATTCCTGCCAATTTCATAAGAACTGCGTTTTGCTTCAACAAACATGGAACCTTGCGATCCTCAATATAAAAGCAAAGAGACTTCTTTGCTGTTCAGTCTTATCATATTTTGTTAATTGACCAGTTCAGTGAACAATTACCACTAAAATGTTCTCAAAAGTTAGTTGGTTTAGTTTAAATTTTAGTTAAAGTTCAGAAAACTAATTTTGAAATTTCAGATATTTTCCTTGGCAATCCTGGCTTCCTTATACGTTGCTGTAAGCAGCACGGGACTGCACTACGGACAAGGATTAGGATATTTGGGCGCTCAACCAGCTCTTCCGTATTACAATCACTATGATGACCATTATGACCATCATGACCACTATGTAATTTTTTCTGTTTTTTTTTTTTAATTATTATTTATTTTATAAAAAATCAAATTTCTAGGCTTATCCAAAATACGCTTATAAATATGGTGTAAGTGATCCTCATACTGGTGATTCGAAATCGCAACACGAAGAGCGCGATGGAGATGTCGTTAAAGGAGAATATTCTTTGGTGGAACCTGATGGTACCATTAGGACCGTGAAATATACTGCCGACGATCACAATGGATTTAACGCTGTTGTCATTAAATCGGGACATGCTGTGCATCCGGTTGCTGTGGCTCCTGTAGCTCCTGTCCACTACTATGCTCCTTATGTTCAAGCTCATCCAGGACACTACTATTGAAACTGATTGGAAACTTGTGTAAATGATTTTGTGAATATGTAAAATATTTATTTTTCTTTAATCTTTGATATTATTGTCAATAAAGTGAATACTTGTAATTTTTCGTTTTGTTTTTGTTGTTTTATAAGAAGTTTTCAGTCTTTTTTAAGTTTTGAGGTATTTTCTGTTTTATTAATTAAATTTTCAGTTTTTCTTCAAAATTTTAATGGTTTATTCATTATTAAAATACCAAAAAAAATATATTTTATTTTATTAAAAAGAAAATTATGCATTAGAGACACTAGTGCTTTTTTCGGTTGATAACCAAATTAAGACAGCTGAACAAACCTTGCGTAATCCTTCAAATGAATTCCTAGATCGTTTGTGCCAATTAGAAAAAATCAAGGACAAAAAACGCGTTTGAAAAAAAAAAAGAAATTACCCAAATAATGAAAAAACTAATCATAAAAAGGAAAAATAAAATATCGAAATTTAAACACCCGAAAGAAACACTAAGAGAACTTATAAACAATGAGTAATTAATTTTAAAATACAATATTAATTAATTTATATTTTCGAAAAAAAATTCTGCCGAAAGTTTTAAGGCTTGAATTAAGATTAATTTCAATTGAATTAATTCTGTAAAGTTAATTATATTAAATAAATGATTTAAACATAGACAACTCTTTTCGCTCAATGCTCCAATCTCTTTTACATTAATTTAATATGGTAATCTCTTCTACCTAATAATAAAGAAACAAGAAAGAAGTTAGTTCAACAGATTTATTATCTTTTTTTTTTTAGGAGAATAAGGTTTTAAAACATTATTTATTAGTTTTTCTCATCTGGAAAACAGATTAAAAAATTTTCAATTGGCTGGAGAAATATTTTTTTATGAAAATTTTAAATAATTGGTAACATTTAAATTTAATTTAACAAAAATTTCAAGTAACAGGTAAAAACTATCGTCCTTTTATTTAAATGAAGTAAAAAGACAACTCAAAACCTAATTAAGTCCCCTTCATTAATTAAATTTTACTTTTAAGTCCTATATTTTGTTAAATTATTCCAAGACTAAGATATTTTAATTTAAATTTATCTAAGCATTTAGAATTTGTTAAAAAATTGTAAAAAAAGTAATTGATACGGAAAACAAAGTGTTTTTATGGCATTTTTAATAGGAAAAATTTGATTATTAAAGGATTTTATTTAAATTTAAATTTCTAGAAACATATTAAAAATATGAATCTCTTAAAATTAATTTAATTATAAAAAACTTTTTAGTTATTTATTTATAGTCCGCTGAGGGACAAAGGACTATATTTAATTTTATTTACGGGAATTATTTTAAAAATTAACATTTATTTAATCTGGATTTAAGCATTTAAAACTTTTTTTTACAAATTGATCAAAGAAAAAGCGTTTTTATAGTTTGTATTGTATGGTTTATTTATCTTGATTGCAATTTACTATTGTTTTGCTGAAGTTAAGTAATTGGTTCACCTCCTTTTTTTTATTTTCTGAGGTCATTTTATATACAAAAACAACAACAAAATCAATTTATCCCAATTTTTTTTTGTTAACTTCTGAAAACGTAACAATAAAAACGATTTCCAATAAATAAGCAATCACCCAAAATTCCACAATTCGCCAATTAAAAGAAAATAAGCAATAATTAAGCAAGAAATAACACAATTCGTATTCATTCAATATTCAACTTTATTATAATATTCATTACAAAAATAAATATGGCATTCTCACCACAAACATAATAATTACACAATGCGTAAAATGTACACGATTTTTTTTTTTTTGGCTTTTATGTGTGATTCGCTAGATAAGAACATGGAGGATGAAGTGCACGATGATGGGCGCCGAGCCCACATCGGTGATTATGAGGTATATTATATACAGAGGAAACAGAGTACGAAGAATGTAGTTGGGTCACAGTCAGAGATCGAACAGGGTCGTGGCAGGTATTTAAATTTCGAGTTTGGCACTCTCAATGGTATCCATGCAGACCGATGGGGGCGGCGTAATGGGCAACCGGAGCCACCACGGTTTTCACAACGGTGGGATGCACAGCGTGGCCGGATCTGGTTACTACCGCATTGAAACCGTTGTGGTCGTCGGCGGTGTAATGGACGGTCCTGATGGTGCCATCGGGTTCGGCAACGGAGTATTCACCCTTAACGACGTCGCCGTCGCGCTCTTCGTGTTGCGATTTGTGGTCTCCGGTGTGGCCATCAGCTACACCATATTTGAAACCGTATTTGGGATAAGCCTACAAGAAACCATATTTTTTTTGTTAGAAAAATTGTCGCTTTTCCACCTATCTTTTAGCAATTTCTATTTAAGTTTTCAGGACAGATGAAATGCTAAAAGCAAGGTGATTTGCTTTCAACCACCTAAAAAGTGGTAATTAATTAATATTGTCAAAGTAAAAGGACAAGGAAAGTTATCCTTTGATGAAGTCAAAAATGAAAAATAACTGAAAAGGGAACCATGTTCTTTTTCAATGATTAACTTAATTGTAATCTTTAAGTTAAATTTAAACTAAATTAAAAATTTAACAAAGTTACCACTTAGAAAATAAAAAAATGCGCATTGTTTTGAGGAAAGAAAACTTACGTAGTAATCGACTTCGTGTCCATGTCCTCCGTGTCCCAAAGCGAGTCCATGTCCTCCCAATCCTCCCAATCCCAAGCCGAGTCCGTGTCCGTGAGCCAAGACGGGGGCGGCATGTACTACATGAACGGGGGCGGCAACTACGTGGTGGTGTCCCAAGCCCAGATTGGAATTAGCATACGACGAAGCGTGTCCTAACAATCCGCATTCGGAATAAGCCACCAAAGCGCAAACTAATAAAATCTGCAATTGATATTTTCAATTTTTTGTAATTAATACTTTTTTGCTTATTAAGCTTTGATAGCTTTAAAAATGATAAGCAATACTAACTTTGGAGAACATTTTATTTAGTGGTTGTTTCTCGTTCAGCTAGTTACTGACTTATGCTTCTTGACTGCTTCGGTTTGCTTATTTATAGCGGCTAGTTCCTGGTGATTTTAACCCAGACCACGAAACTTATCGGCATACGTTCACTTATGCCTACACGTTAAGTAATTATTGTATTATAGGTGCTAAGGTAATAAGTTGTGCTATAGTCGAATGGAGAAAAAGGACGTTCGATTTGTCTAATTGTAATATTGAGCCGTACTACGTTATCATTTTTCAATAGCGATTTAAGGAATTTGGAAATTGGGCAATATCTGTTCGGCTTTTCATTCGCTCTGGGAGTTTCAAGTACGAATGCCGCCCAAGAAAAATTACGTTTCGAAAGCTCTTTTGAGATTATATGAAGTATTAGTTGGCGTAAAAGTGTTGTAATTTGCATCGTTCCTATTCTTTTCGATTGTTCAAGCGTGTAATGCGCGTTTTTCTGCGTGTGACGCATCGAATTGGCGGATTCTCGTTGATAATAATCGATTACAATTAGTTTAGTTTATTTTTTATTGTTTTAAATCGATTTGCGGGTGGCTTTAATAAATTTACTATATTTGTTTTTATTATTTCTAATTAATGTTTTGTTTCTTTTAGTGTTTCATGAGTGATTTTAAATAAATTTAAAATTACTTCTGCTTCTGCATTTTTTGAATTATTCCGTTTAAAAAAATAAAAATTTGAAATAATTTCGGAAATAGAAATATTATTCAATAAGAAATTGTAATTTTTCTTAAACAACTGACAAAATTTTTAAGAATGAGAAAAAAAATATTCTTTGAAAATTTTAAGAAAGTTCAAAATTAATTTAATTTTCTTTAGAATTTCAGAATAAACAAATTAATCTATAAATAATTATTTTAATTGTTTAAACAATTAGTTGACCTATATTAGAAAAAAAAATTGTTACAAACAAATCTTTAAAAACTGACACAAAAGTGAAAAAGGTAATTTTCTCATTAAAATTAAAGTCGTAAACCAAATTTAAACAAGTTACAGAACCAATAATTACCTCACTTTTATTGCTTTCAATTACTTAAATAAATGGATATCAACACATTTAAATTAAAGAAAATGCTTGTTTTTTCCTGAGAAAAAAGAAATAATCTGCATTGAAACTAATTAAAAATTAAATAATTTCTTAAATTTTATTTAAATTCAATGACACAAATTAGTTGAGAATTAGCAAAAATTTAACATAAAGTGAAAAAAATGCAACTTTTCTAAAGAAAAAATAAAGTCTCAAACTGCATTAAAAAAACATGTAAACAATTACTTCGTTTTTTATTGCTTTCAATGACTTGAATGAATGTAATTAAAATTAAATTATAATTTGATATACAATAAGATCATATCTATTGAAAATAAACCATAATAATTTATTCACTTAAGTTTCCTAAGAAATAAGAAGTAAACTGCGTTTAAACAAATTTAACTAGTAATAATTACTTCAATTTTAATTACATACAAAGGACATTTATTACATATTACATGACCTAAATTAGTTTTAAAAAAATGATTCAAAAAAATTCTTAAAAGCTAAAATGAATAAAGGTAATAATCTTAAAAGATACAATCTTTAACTACTTTTACAGAAATTATAGAGCAAATAATTACTTCAACTTTGATTGCTTTCAGTGAGTGAAAAAAATAGTATCAAAATTAAATTAAAATTTACAGAACACAAAATTTATTGAAAATAAAAAAGTTTCTTAAAAAATAAGGACATAAGCTGAATATTAACAAATTAAGCAGTAAATAATTAATAAACTTTACATTATTTTCTATTATTTTAATTACTACAAAAAGGAATTTATAAAATCGATTAAGAAAGAAAAAAAATTGCAATTTTCTAAAAAGCAAAATAAGGACATAACCCGTAAATAAACAAATTAAGCAACAAATAATTACTTCAATTTTCATTACCTTCAAACACTTGACTTAAAGCGAAAGAAGTGAAAAAGTTTAAACTAAATGCATGCAAATTAGTCACCGCGCAATGTACTCCGATGGCGATTAAAAGGTAATTTTGTAATGTTACACTAAAAATTTCTTCACTGAGGAATTCCTCAAGGTTGCCATCGCTAATATTCGCAGAGCACCATAGCTTAATTAATTTTGCATTTTTTCACTTTGCACCTATACTGTACGAGTACCGCGCCGAAAGGTTTCGCTAATTGAAAATGTGTAATTGGTTACAGTGTTACACTGTTACACATAAAATCTATAGATATAGATAGACTTAACCAATCTATACATAAACGAGTAGATATTATAATAATTATAATATAATACTATAATATAATATAGTAAATAGATAATCATTGTTTTGCAATAATGCATATTGTTGTTGTCATTGTTGTCATTAGGGTATAATTGATTGAAAAGCGGTGGCCGCACTTTATTTTATGTAAGTCGGATTTACTGTTGGCGCAGGATATACAGGCTAACACAGGAAAATGGCTTTAATTTTATTATTTTCCAACAGATTTTTATGAAATTTTCAGTACTTATAAAAGACTTATTTCGGATTGATTGAAGCAATTTTTTATAGCATCCGGTTTCACCGGAAATTACCCTAACTTTAGAATTTTAAATGGTAGTCCCTTTTTTGGCTCTTTTTTTTTAATCAAAGGGTTATTTTTAGTATAAAAACATTATTTTCATAAACTTTTAATTTTTAAATGCAAAAAGAAAAGATTTTTAGATTTTTATAATTAGTCACCTTGTATAATAAGCGTAGAAATCAGAAACAGATTTGTCCGGCTTACCATAAACGGACCTTTTCTATTTTCTTAGTTCTTACTTACTGTAATACATAATATACAGTGCATATTTAATAACTGCGAACGCGCGAAATAAATAGGTTGCGTTGCGGGTAATTTATGGCTCGGCATATTCACTTACGTATTACTGTTTTGTCAAATATGCTTTATTAAATAAAGCGAGCGCTAATGGTCAGCATAGTAAAACCACTGGGTGGTAATGGTCTCACGGAGATTGTAATTCTTAAGACGCATTACTAGGTATTATTATTATTGTTTAATATATAATACCATTATTGAATGGCCTCTTGTTGTAGTCACTACATTCATTAATCGCTATTCAATTTTTTTAAGTATTTTTTTTTTATTTTAAAATTTTCTTAAAATCTAAAATTTTATTACTTTAATTTAAGTTATTTAAAGTTTTTGTACTTTTTTCAAGAAAAAATAAAGGTTTTTTAATATGGTGTTAATAACAATAGTTTATTTTTTATTGCCGATTACTCACAAGCAATAAAAGTAAATAAGAAAAACATTTTTTAGAATGTTGCTCTGGTTAAAGGTTGCTAATTAAAGGTTACAGGAATTTATGCGGCTCTAAAAGTAAATCGATCGCCTTAATTCGCAGTGGGTGGCTGAGCAATTATTTTGCTTAATGTTCTAATAATAATTACATTTCAGCTTTATTCATTATAAACACGATTTTGCCTTTTTTGGAATTTATACTGCTTCATTTCATGTGCTTTGTGGAATTTTCTTTTGCGGCGGTGTTCTTAATTGGCTTCATTAATGAACGCTTTTCGCTTTTTAATGAATTAATAGTGTTATGAATGTTATATTTTTATGGAAACTATCATTTTTTTCATTATTAAATTATTACATAATATACTTTTGTAAAAATTTTACATTCGAATAAACATGTAATACAAATTTAAATAAAAAACGGAGTGATAAAAAATAATTGCAAAAAATTCCAAGAGTGCGTAATAATTGAAATTGAATATTTTTTTAGTTCAATTGAAGAAAGTACTTGTCGATAAAGTGGTTTTTGCATTAATTGACTGCTTGTTTATATATGTATTTATTTTCGCAGTTATATTTGTCAAAAAGTCCATAAATTATAAGCAAATATAAGGATGTAATAAATTATTTTAAACGAATTGCAAAGCTATTTAGTAATATTACTTGTGCCGATACCTTTTGCAAAGTATGTTAACATTCTTTAAATTGTTACTCATTTACATCTTATTTATAGTTTTCCCATTCTTTTTTTCTTCTTTTTTTTTTAATTAAAAAAATTAACTGTTAAAGATTTTTTTTTGATTAAGAACAATTTTTTTAACTTTTCAAGATTATTTATTTAATTAAGGACTAAGAATATAAAAAAAAAATAATTAGGTTTAAAATCATTTACTTTAAATTTTATTGTAATTCTAAAAAGGAAACAAAATTAGTCTCAAAAACTAATTCAATTTCAAAGCATAAATAAATATTGCGCAAAATTTTAAAGACTTTTGAAATTTCAGGATTCTACAAACTGAAAAATCATTAAAACTTTTCTCAATGTTTATAGAGAAGGTAGTGAATTGACAATTTGTCTGTTTAAGATTTGGCGCACTTTTGAGCGCAAAATAAGAACGCAGAAAAAAATGCAGGTTAGGGAATTTTCCAATTTCCAAAAGGAGTTCTTGTGGATGCGGTTGATGCGCGCGTCTAAATACAGGTGTCTACAGGTGCAATTAAGGAAACGGGCATAAATCAGCAGCATTCGATGAGAACGCGATTTTCCACCGATCGATTTATTATATTAAGAAACGGAAAAATGCCATTGGAGTGTTACGTAATTGGCAGAGATCTAAAGTTTCGATGCAAAATATTTCGCTCGGTGTTAAATTCACTTCCTCGTTTAATATACTTATAAGAGTTGGTTTACATATAGCAAGCAGTACCTAAACACGTACAAATACACTAGGTGCACCCATTTACCTCGCCAGCAGAGCAGTATTCCGAAAGACTTTTCCACGTTGCTGCTTTGGCGTTCGAAATCGCTAAAAATCTTTATACATGTTTTCACATGCATACTGTGTGTCCACATATTGCCACATAGATTGAATTACTTAGTTTTCCACATTTGTGGCTGATTTCTTAAACTTTTCTTCTTAATAATTTTATTCTTAAAAAAATCCTAAATTAGAAAAATGTTCATAAAAATATATGAGAAAATTAATTGTGCTTTATTTTTTGTTCTTAATTATAACATAGAGACTCGGTAACAAACATTTATTTTTCCAATCAATTGATTTTTTTTCAATTGTAATTAATGCTCAGGGTAATTTTCCAAAGGAAGAATTTATTTCTTCTCTCCTTAAAATAGGTTTCTTGAAAATAAATTATCAAAAAAAAAGTCAGTTTCACTGGGATTTGGGAACCTGTAGATAAATTCCATTTTTGCGAACAGGAGTATGTCGAGAATGTTTTCCTGCAAAACTTTGTCTTTAAAATGCATGCAATGCAACTCACAATGAGATCTGCAGTTAATCCAAAAAAAAAAAAAAAAGTTTTAAACAACATCTTCAACTTCTTCTTTTTTAAATTTTTGTTTTGTTTATAGTTTTTTCCAATTTATCACTTATTATTTAACGATTTTCTACTTCTGCGTCTTCTTCAAAATTAAAACATTTGAAAGACAAAAAAAAACAATTTTGAAAACTTATTTAATTAATAAATTAAGAAAGAGAGAAAATAATTATCATTCAAAAGCCCTAAACAAAAAGCTATCGAATGTAAGGTAAACTAATTCCAATAAATTCTCCTTAATGTTCATAATTATTTTACGTAACTGAGATGTAATACGAAAAAAATCCGAACGAATGGCTATTCATTTGATGGCTCACTCAAGCGTGTAGTATTTAGATTGAAAATTTGCTATGTAGTCACACATACCGGTAATCACCATTACCCAAAACTCGTATTAACTCTTTGATAATACCCATAAACGATTATACCGGCACAACACAACATTCAGTTATACATATATATCCAGAAAGCTATAAAATCAGAAAAAGCAAAGACATAACAATACACATAAAAGCGTTCACTATGCAAAAGGTACAAATGTTGTATTTAAGCAAGGGTAAATTAATTGGCTCGGATTGAGGAAAATGCAGTCGTTGTTGTTAAAAACGTCGTTAAAATCGTAAGGCGGTTGAATTTTAGCGGGCCCGCCTATTATGCAACACGCGTTCTTTATTCTATTCAAGCCTATACTGCCCATAGTCTATCCATATACTCTAATAATAATTGTGGAAATTTAATGTTGCCACGCTCCAATAATTTGTGATCTATCTCTCCGTGACACGAAAAACTTTGGTACTTCGCAATCAAATTAATGCTTGCCTATTATTTCCCAATGTTGTTTTAATGGTTACTATTTTTTTTTTTTCGTGTTTTTTTTTTTTAAGGAAAATTAAACGCTTTTATTAGTGCAAATAAAATTTTCGGACCATTAGTTCTGCTTATTAAATTTTATTTATTGTTTTTGTTTTTTGAAGCTTTTTTTATATGTTGTTTGTTGAATGGATATTGTAAGAAATAGTTAAATTTAAAATGGAATTTTCATTTCCTTGAAGATTTTTTTTTTTTCAATTAAAACGCTTGTTTTATTGGTCGTAAATTGCACTTCATGATTGATATTATTTAAAAAAATAATTTTATTTATTTTTAATTTGCGATTAAATTGATTCTTACTAAAAATGATTAACGACAATTACTTTTTATTGAAAGGCTCGTTTTATTTTTAAATTTGTTTAAAAACTTTTTTCTTAGGTAGTAAAATAATAACAAAGATTATAAAATGAAAAATTAATTAATAATTATTATCAATTAAATTAATAGAAAAAAAATTCTTCTATTTTTGATAACTTCACTGTCAACAATATTATTTTCTATTGATTTCAAAAAGGAAAATTCTTTTTCAATTAAAAATTATTATTTTTTATTTAAATTAAATCTAAAAACAAAATAAAAATTTCAATAAGATTTTATATAAAAATGGTTTTTGAAATTCTTTATAAAACTTTTAATTAGTTTTTTTTTTTAATAAATTAAAATTATTTAATATGGTTTATTTTTTGAAGGGCTTTATTTTTTATTTTTTGGGTTTATTAATAAAATTGAAAAAAGTAAAATATACAAATTTTAAATAGTTATTTCTACACTTTTGACTATTTTTTAATTGTTATTAATTAATTCTTAAA
Source organism: Holobus sp. GC000080 (assembly GCA_030556065.1). Classification (NCBI taxonomy): domain Eukaryota; kingdom Metazoa; phylum Arthropoda; class Insecta; order Coleoptera; family Staphylinidae; genus Holobus; species Holobus sp. GC000080. Next base: position 129,590 of record JASKGO010002364.1, read on the forward strand.
CAATTTCATTTATTTGTACTTACTGTTTTATTTTGTTCAATTTATATAATTTTAAATTTTTTTATTATTATTGCAGAATAAATTCCACTTATAAAACCACAAAAATAAACTGAAGAACGTCAACAAACAATCCCAAAAAAAAAAAAATCAAAATTTATAATGCACGAACAATAATATATATTTCTTAAAAAACTAAAATATTTTTTGCCTTTTTCTCATGACAATATAAACGATATTATGCATATAAAATACATATTATATAAAAAAATAAAATATATAACAGACGAGCAAATAACTTAATTAATATCATCGTATTTACAAACTGGTAAATCACTATAATTGAAAAATAAAAATATAAATAAGAAAAACAAAAAAGAAAATATAAGATTAAATAATAATTATAAAAAAAAACACAGTGGCAGTGGTTAATTAAGTCACAAAAGATCGTTTGGCATGTCGTCGACCGGTCAGTCCGAAATCCGTCTGCAAAGCGCCATCCCTAATTGCCCGAAATTAATAAAAAAAATCATAAAAATGTAATTTGGTAAGTAATTAAAACAGTTTAAGAGAATGTTATTAAAGGGAAGATGATTTGCAGATGAACGCAGGAACTATACTCGTATAGCAGTTAGCGGGCAATTTGTAGCGGTAATCCTTTTTATCCTTTGTAGTAAGGACCCGGAGCCGCGTAATGCAAAGGCGCCGGTGCGACGTGAATGGGCGCTGGTGCAACAGCAGGATGCACTGCGTGTCCCGTCCGTGATACCACCGCATTGAATCCACTGTGGTCATCTGCAGTGTAATGGACTGTCCTCAGGGTGCCATCCGGTTCCAGGACCGTGTACTCTCCTTTAACGACGTCGCCGTCGCGCTCTTCGTGTTGCGATTTGTGGTCCCCTGTGTGATGGTCCTCTACTCCGTATTTGAATGCGTATTTTGGATATGCCTAAAATTAAGTTTTTATTTTGTTTATTACAAGGAATTCAAAAGTTTCCTGAAGTTTGCTTTTTCGGGAAAGTTTAAAGTTTCCAAAAGCATTTTTTTTGTAAGGAAATTTAAAGGTTTTCTAAAGTTGGCTTTTTCTGGTAATTTTAAAGTTTCCAATATTTTTTTTCAAGGATTCTTAAAAGATTTAAAAATTTTAAAAAGTTTTTTTTCTTAAGAAATTAAAAAGCTTCCTAAAGTTTCTCTTTTTCAAGAAATTTAAAAGTTTCCAATAGATTTTTTTTAATTTTAAACATTCCAAAGTTCTATTTTCTAGAAATTTAAAAGTTTCCAAAACTTTTTTGTCTCGAAATTTAAATTTCCTAAAGTTTTTGTTTCTTCAAGATATTTAAAAGTTTCCCTGAATTATTTTTTCTTCAAAGAAATAAAAAAAAAACTAAGTTTTGATTTATTGGTTGCCTATAGTTTTCAAATGTTTTTTACGTTAATTTTTATGTCCGCTGCATTTCAAATAAATCATTTTACTTATTTTAAAAATGTTGAAATTTACTAATTAAGATCCAAAGTTCAAATTTCCAAAGTTTTTAACACCAAAGTTGACTTTTAAAGTGAAGAAACGCAATTTTAAAATGATGCATTTAGCAGTTAATTTTCTGTTCTAAAAACAATAAAATCCACCAGAAAAAATACCATTCAAAGCATCTAAATTGCCCGTAACCTTTCACAAAATAATTTCATTTTCATATTAAACAAATATGCATTTAATTATAACTCCATATTGGTAATGACTTTCCTTCAGCTTAGCTTTAGCTGAGTTTCAAATGCTAAATTTACAAGCAGCGTGTAATTTGCGGTCGCATTATTCGCAAATTGCTCTCAAAACGGAACAATTATTGCGCAACAACAAAAAAGAAAAGAAAATCGCAATTACAATGTATCCCATATACTCAAAGCTGCCGTATCTAACGCGGCAATTTATTCTAAGTATATCGCGTGACTTGCTTAATTGAATCATTTGCATTTCAATATTAAGCGGCCAAGTTTGATCGTTGCTCCTTTCGAGCTAATGTCAGCGATGCTAATTGCGTAACACCTTTAATTATTATCATTCATGGATTTACCATAGTACTAGGTACTAAATTCACTTTAGAAATGTACATATACATTCGGTACGTGTTTTATAAACATTGTATGTTGGGAATGGAATGGTTAGGAATCAGGATAATAAATTATTAGTGCTTACCACGTAATCGACCACTGGCGCAGCTTTGATAACGGGGGCGGCCTTTATTACGGGAGCGGCTACGTGCGCGTAAGCGGGGGCGGCATAATGACCGTGATGGCTGTACGGACCCAGCAAGCCTGCGTGCGTACAGACCGCCAATAGGGCCAACGCCAAAATCTGAAAATTTTTCAAAAAAATCAACTTTTTCATTGGAAAATTCAAAAAAATTCAGAATTTTTTAATTTCTAAACTAAATTTTAAATTATTTTTCTTAATATATTAATTTTTTTAAATTAATTAATTCAATAAATATTATTAAGCCATGGAATATTAAAATCTATTTTTTTAAACTAATAAAAATCCCTTTTTTAATTAGCAAAAAAACCCAAAAACCATTAAAAAAAAGCAAAGCAATTAATTACCTGCGTAAACATTTCGTTAATATCTTAACGAAGTCTTTAAAAAGAAGGGAAGAGGCACTGCCGAAACTATCGATAACGTCCTGTGCCGGGTTCTTGAAAGGCGGTCAGTATCGACGAAGAGGAAGCGCAGCGAAGCGAAAAAAAAAAGAAGTAGAAAGAAATTGGCAGTCTGATACTTCAGTCTAGTAGTTCTTCAGCTGGTGTTAGAAGTAGATACTGAAGCCGGGATGAAACTTGTTGGATCTTTTATACTAGCTGATGCATTTAGGAAATTATCCGCGAAAACTATTAAAGTGTACTTAGGACTACGTTCGCTAATAACTTACTTAGTCGTTCTTTCTCTAGTCGAAAGAAAAGGAAATCGGCGGCCGCTGATGGGAGCGGTTACTGCACTTGTTACATATAATCGTGTCGCCGATTTTTTCCTCGCCATCGGTGTTCTCCATCTCGAGTGCCGAGTACACTTTTGCCGGCAGAGCAAGGCAATGTGAGCCGTTTTGCGGACACATATAAAGTTGCCCATTTACTTTTCGCGTCCGTGCACTGCTCGCTCCCATAATGGGCTCATTTTTTTTTTTTGCGAAAATTGTAAACGCACACGTACCCAATGCATAAATAGGTGCTCGAAACTGGAACCTATATAGCCATCAAAGAGATGAAAGTACACGTAATGCTGTTACTTAATATCTTTTCTTTGTATTTTTTTGTTCTTTTCCATTTGTTTTTGTTTTTCGTTTTTATTTTTGAGTAATTTTAATTAATTTTTATGTATTTGAGTTGGGATCTTTAAAAAGGACAAAAAAAATCAAATGATTTTGTAATTAAGGATTTAAATTTTTTGTTTTGTTTTAAAATTTAGATTTTTTTCTTAATTTTAAGGACTCCTTTATTCTTTTCTTAGCATATCATTTATTCTATACTTATCAAAGTATTAATTTTACATACATTATTTTAAAATCGAAATTTTAAAATTGAAATTATCATTAAAAAAGGCAAAAAATTATATGGTTTTAAGTGATTTTAATTTATTTTTGTGTTTTCAAAATTTTATTTTTTTCTTATTTTAAAGGAGTTTTTCATATCTTTCATAACATAAATTTCCAACCTTGTTAAGATTAGATTTTCCTTACATCATTTTTCTGCTTTAAAATCGAATTTAAAAGTTGCAATTATCATTAAAAACGAAAAATTATATGGTTTTGTAATAAAAAGATTTTAATTTTGTTTTTGTTTCCAAAATTCGATTTTTTTTTTAATTTTAAGGACCTTTTTAGACCTTTCTTAGGATAGATTTTACACCTTACTAAGCATAGATTTTCCATACATTTTTCTGTTTTAAAATCGAATTATAAAAGTAACAATTATCATTAATAAAATTCAAAAAACTTATATGGTTTGGTATTTAAAGGATTTAAGTTTTTAAAAATCATTTATTCCTAATTTTGAGGACTTTTTTATTCCTTTCTTGGCATAGATTTACCAAACAACTTTTCTGCGTTATAATCGAATTTTAAAAGTTGCAATTATTTTTTCCAAATGATATTTTAATGCATTTGCGTCTGTGCAACCCACTAGAAAAACGAAAAACAATTTCATAATACCATAAAGCTCATTAAAAGTTCCATTTTAGTATTCTAAAATTACCAGAAAAAACGGCAATAAATAAATGCAATTATAGTTAAAACTAACCAAGTGCAATATGAACGAAAGAAATACTTAATGAAAGAAAGAAAAAAAAAAGGAAAAAGAAAAAAAAAATCCGCGCATTAAGTTTAGTAAAGTAAGTCAAAGTAACGCGAAACCCATAAAAAGATCATTCCAGTTACATTATTATCTCTCTTAAGTGAGTATACAGCATGAAACTATTAAGAACAAATGCACTTTACTTATTTATTGAATGCAGCTAGACGTAGTGTATGTGTACCTACCTACTTTCACTAAAAATTACGCCAATGTAATAATGCAATTGCAATGCGATCGGAATCGAAATTGGTCCAGCAATGTAACCTATGTTTGTTGTAGGAACCCACTTGGACAACTTTGCTACACTTTTTTTTTTCTCTTCTGTTCTGTAAATGTTTCTCTAAACAGCATACTTTATTGATTGATCTATTCCCAATATAAATTCTGCTGCGAAGTTTTATTGCATTTATAAATCTTCCGAAAGAATGCAATTCTGTTGGATAATTATATTGAGTTGTTAAAATTAAAATCAAATGTATGATTTGCTGTAAATTATTATTTATTTAAATACAGGGTGATGGATTCGAGCAGTCCGTTTAATTTTTTTTTTTTTTTACTTTTAAGAAACCTACAAGGCAATTTTAAAATTTCAGTTATTCATTCAATTCATGAGACGAATTTAGGGTAATTGGAATAATAAAAAAAACACAGGTCATTTTATTTAATAAAAGATATTATCAATACTTTTAAATGATAATTTTAATCGTTTTCTGTTTATTATTAGAAACTTGTTTTGTAAATTTAACAAATTTAATAGTTTTCAGCACTATTGCACTACAATTTAAACAAAAATTATTTTTGTTGGTTCATTGCATTAAAAGTTTTGACCCTTGAAAGAATTTTCCATTTTGACAATTAATATCTTAAAAGGTTATTAAGATATAAAAATAAAAATAACACAACAATATTGTGTATTTTAAGATCAATTTAAAAATAAAATAAAAAATAAAGTATATTTACAACTTTGGACAATAATTTAAAGTAATTCATATGAAATTATGAAATGGTAACGACTTCTTTGCCATCATCTTGAAAAACAATTCTTTAAGTGGTCCCATGGATAAAATGCTTTACTGATATTTTTAAATTTTCAACTTTCTTAGAAGTTAAAACTACTTTTTCGAATGGATCTAATCAATCTCCCTGTATACACAAATTATCATTTCATTAATTTAATGAAAACTTTAACTTAAGCAAAACTGCGGAAAATGTATCTCGGCGGACGTTTTTGGAATACGGAATTTTAGAAAATGCATTTTGCGAACGTCCTTGCCAGGATTGCAGATTGTCAACAGTTGGAAAATCGACGAAGCATAACTGTAACGCAGCGAGTGCACTTTGCATTAAAATATAACCGTCGTGATTATCCCATTCCGTTCATTACATAAACTTTCTTTCGCTGTCTGTGCTCTCCTCCATTTACGAATATAATAGTATGAAGTTGAAGACGAAGAACGGCGAGCGGAGAACAACAACAAAAGCAAGAGAAGAAGAAGTGACTCGCGGAGGGTACCTCAGTGCGCTCACAGAGAAGAGTGAGAGCGAGATTAATGAGATTTGAGGAATGAAGTAAGCAAATCGTGATCTTATTGTTAATTAACGTTGAAATAATTGCAAGATAATATAATTTAAGTTGCAGTTAAACTTGCATACGAATGTGGAACATTAAAATTCATGTGTAGTACAAGAAACGGCTTTGCGCAAGAATCTTCGACTGCGCTATAAATAAATTCGTTATAGGCGCTTTACGGGCACACTATACACTGCTTGCCTGCCTGCCTACTATTGCTTATTGTATAATAGCGCGACTTGAGCAACCGGCAAAAAAGCCACATAATAAACCTTTGATTACAATAATAGTAATAATAACTGAATGCACTGCTCCAGGACACTCCTTGCAACTTGGAAAAATCGAGGTTAAGATAAATTAACTCTTGCTCTATCTTATTTTTTTAATTTTTAATCAATTAATGGAGTCTTAATTGTCAAAAACTTTGACAAACTTTGTTTGTAAATATCTATTTTATTGCTAATATTTGAACTTAAAAAAATTGACGTTAAACAAATCTGAAACTTTATTTGTTGTCTTGAGTAACTTAAATTTTCAACATTTTATTAAATGTTTTTTTACGAAGATCTTGAGGATGTTTTAAATATGGGAATTTTAAACGAAACCTCTAAAATTTAAAGCAAGCTAATAATTTAAACTTTAAAACAACTTTAATAATACTTTATGTTAGCTTAATTCAAATTAGAATTAGTTAATGAAATTAATATTTGTTTTATTGCTTGTTTGAACTTGAAAATTTTAAATAAATTAATTAAATGATTAAGCAAAATTTTATTGAAAAAAATATTAATGAAAATACAGTTTTTTGTTTATTACTCCAAATCTGACTTTTTCCAAAATGGAAATCAGTAAATGACCAAGAATTCGTCAAACTTTAAACAATTCGATTTATTATGTTAAAAGTCAAAAGTATAATAAACTTTATAATTTAAGTCAAAATAATAAACTCTTTAATTAAAGTTCAAATTTTGACTTTTATAAAAAAATAAAATAATTGTTCTAAAGTTTTTACCATTCTTAGTCATTTAATGCTTTCTTTTTCTTAATTTTGGGGGAAAAATACATATCTAACACAATAAACAAAAAAATAATCTTAAAAACAAAATATCTGAACATTTAATTAAATTCCCTAATTTATTAATGTATTTTTTTCTTGAATTAAAACTGGTAAAAGTATAAATGAATTAAAAACAATCGGATATCTTTAATTAACAGCTCATGTTTTGACACGTAATTCTCATAAATGAGAAAAAAGAACAATTAAATTCTATAAATGTATCATACGGCAAACAAATAAGCAATTATCTTGCCATAATAAAAACTTTTTTCAATTAATACTCACACAATTATAAAGAAGCATTCATTTGGTAAAGAGCGTGTTAAACTAATTTTATCACACTTCCTTTGTGAAAGTAATGGACATTTTTTTAAATAAATTACTATTTGCGTTTAAAATTGTTTTATTTATCCATTATATACAATTTTTTTAAAGAATAAAGAATAATAAAATAGAATTTAATTATAATTTGTTTAATTTTTAATTTTAAGTTGTGGGATTTATATCATCCAAGTAATAAAAACTATCATCGTAATAAGGACAACACAATCTTTCGCACAGTTCCACTCGGTCTTCTCTCCTGAAATAGAAAAAAAATCCATAAAATGTAGGAAATGCTTTAATTGAATAATTTATCGATGCGATTGAAATTAATGTTTTTACGGAAATTTGTCTACAAGATGTAAATCTAGTCTTAAGTGCTAATTAAATTTTGATTAATTGTTTATACTCACCAAGAATCTCCTGGTTGAGTGCAAGTGTAGGCACTTATGCACACGTTGCAAATATGTTGACAGTTAACACTTAAAACTACAAAAATAAAATTTAATGTAATTGCAAAAAATAAAAAATTGAATAAAATGAACTTACTGAAAATTGCACTAAAAATTAAAATAAATCCTAATTTGTAATTACTTGCAAAACTCATTTTAATTAAAAATTTAAATTGAAAAAAAAATCGTCTGTAATAAAACTCAACTTTTAATAAAATGTAAAAAAAATGCAAAATCTTAACAAAACATTTATTTGAACAATAAAAAAAAAACAACGATAACGATAAAGAAATATAAATAATTTAACAACCAAACAATAAATCTACAGCCTAAAATATTGCACATCAAATTGCACATAAAAATGAACAAACAATCAATAATCAACAAGGGAAAAGGCGACGTAAAGTGAAGAAAATCTTATTGAAATTTAATCAGCCACGACAGATCATAAAAAGCAATCGTAAATCTTCGTTTGAATATGCGCTGCGGGATTAATTATAAAAGAAAAATCCCATGATAAAACGTATCCTGTATAATAAATAAAGAGAAAGTAAGTGAAGTAATCCACGAAAACATTTATATAGATTACCCGCACTGGGTACACGCTTTTTTCGTTAATGTAAATAATTAATTTGCCTTATCTTGTGCGAAAAATCAACGGATTTCTTTAAGAAAAAACAAAAAATGAAAAGAGTTAAATGAAAATTAAAGAGTAATTAAAAGTCATCGGGAAAATAAGTAATGTGTTTGGTATAAGCAATCAATCCTTTGGGTTTCTGCGTGACCTTCATGTTTCTCTCCACTTCTTTCTGTCCCCGGGGAAACAGCACAGGACCTCTGGTAAAACCGTTACGCGTGGAATAAGCTTTTAGTCCCGGAGTGGAGACCGGTTTCTTATTCGAAATAAAAGTGTTGGGAATCATCGGTTTCGAATAGGGTTTCATGGGCTTGAATCCAGTTTCAATATCAGGACTTTGAAATTTCTCGCTGTCGCTGGGAGTTTTCGTCGTTAACGTTTCAACATTCAGGATAATATCTTGCGGGAAATTATTAACAACATTTGAAGCGAAATCTTGCTCTGTAAATTGCGTTAAATCGTTAAAACTAGCGGCATTTCCTTCAGAAGACTCTTCTTCTTCTTGCTGTTCTTGCTTAACTTCGAATTCTTTAATGTCCGGTACCAAAAAGTAAGTTATGGCTTTGGGTTCCGGAAGCTTAACACTTTGTTCCTTGTGACTGATAGGTTTTATGTGTATCAGAGGATGATAAGAAGGACCTTCGTGTTTTACAGTGGCATGAAAACCGTTCTTATCGTCAGCAGTATACTCGACAATCCTCAAAGAGCCATCAGCTTCCACCATCGAATAGTGTCCATGGACTGTGTCTCCAATTTTCTTCTCCCATTGGTTTTTTATGTCGCCCGTGTGGTAGTCCTTGACTCCGTAACTGAATGAGTAGTCTTTGGGCTCCTGGAATTTCAGTTTAAAAAATTTCACTCAAGTGATCTCTCGCATATCGACCACCTGTCGTTCTCCGATGGCCGGCTTTCGATTTCATATTTGTACGCTCATAGATCTACAAATTAAAAGTAGTTTTTTTTTTTTGGCACTTACGTGGTCCTCGTAGTGCTGCTGGTGGTCTTCCTGGTGAAACGTTTTGCCAATGGTTTCGCTTGACATTGCAGCCAGTAGAAGAAATACCTTAAATAATTGACTTAATTAAGTACTTTTTTCTATTTTGTTTAATTGGATTTTTTTCTGTTTTATTAAATTGGATGAAAGTTTTTTTTTTGCTATTATAATTGGTTTGTTGTTTCTATAGAAAAATATATTTCCTGTTTTTGGTACTTAAGTAATGTAGAAAAGCAAATTTATTTATTTGTAATAATTTTTTGTTTCTTTGTTTCTTTGGAGTAATTTTTATTATTTTTCATTGCTTTTTACAGTTTTTTTTTAATTGGTTTTAATTGCGTTTATTCTTAAAACTAATTTTGACATAATTTATTGCTCACCTATTTTATTATAATAATTTTTCTTATAGATTTTTTTTATAAAAATTGAATAAAAATTCTACGGATGTTGAATTTTATTAAATTGAAGAAATCAAATTTAAAAACAAATAAATAATTAAATTTGAAGTTAGTTTGAACACAGTAAGAGCAAAAATTTGTTTTTAAAACCTTAATTGCAGTTTTTTTATAACATATATTAATTTGTTTTACGCTTGAAATTATTTGTGACATAAATCTTAATATATTTTGTTTATTTTAAAATCGAACAATAAAGTTGAATTTGCAAATTAATTTTAGTTGTTTAAAACTTCTGTTTTTTTTTTGTTTACTTTCATTTATTTTTAATAATAATTTACATACATGTAATTTTTATTTGTTATATTAAATGATTTAATTTTTATTTCAATTTCTTTGATAGAGAATTTATTTACTTGTCAAAGTTAAAAATTAAATAAAAAATGAAACTGTATTTATAATGATTTATTTATTACTTAAAATTGATTTGAATTTTAATATTTTTTTCTTTTAAATTTCAATTTTAATATATTTTTTCTATTAAGGAGAATGCAAATCAAAAGCAATTATATTACATTAATTTAATTACATTTTATTTTATTATTAATAGTTTTTAAATTATCACAAAAACTCATATTGATTATACTTGCAGCAACAAAATCATTTCTAAATAAGAAATAATAAAAATCAAATTTAAAATTATTATTCAAGGTTGACTACAATAAAAACAAAACAATTAACTTTAAGGGTTAAAAAACTATTTAATTTTTAATTTAAATTATCTTATTTACTCTAATTTGTTTTTAAAAATTAAAAAAAGCTCAAACAGAAGTTGAAAACATTTTTCGCCAAAAAGAAAGCAAAACTAACCAAATAAAAGTAGAAAAATAAAAAAAGAAAACTTACGAAAATCCAATAAGCCATCATTGCAGTTGTTCTTCAGTAATTGTTGTTGTCACCAACCAACCAAAGTCAATGTCACGACAGTTGCGATTCTGAAAAACCTCTGCCACGGCTACTTTCACAATGACCAATTTTACCGCAAACAGTGTACAGATCTTCTTCTCTTCTTCAAGTAAACACACAAACACCTTATTGGTAACCACTTCTTCGGATTCTTCATCTATATTATATCCAAACCCATCCGAGTCTCTATTATATATAGACGAAAAGAAAAAACACTTCCGCTTCCACTTTGTCGCTAATACAAACGACACTTCCAAGCACTTGATCCAATTAACAGAAAGAAAGAAAAAAAAACTTTCCACACATTAACAAACACTCACGCCATTAAATCTATGCATGTGGAAAGAAATTAATTTAAAATAAATCAAAATTTATTGAAATTCAACACCGATTTAGAGAAAAGCAAAAAGTAGTTGCGAACAGATGAGAAATGAGTTGTAGGTCATTTACTCTTTGAATTTTTTTTTTACTCGTACCTAAGTAAAAATATCGTTGTGTTTTTACCTTTTTTGTTAACTTGTTGTCTGTGCGTTAATTAGCACACGATTTATGTGAGTTTCTTTTTCTTCTTCGATTTTTTATTTTTACTTTATTTCTTTTATTGGAATCGGTATTTGGCGAAATATGGTATTAAGGGATTAGTAATGTAAAAAGCGGTTTTTTGAAAGGAAAATTTTAAAATGTTTATTGTTTTTTAGAGTGTTATGGAAGAAATTTCTAATTTTGTAGTTTCAAGCGCATTCCAACAGATGGCTAAGAGAGTTGTAAATTGTTAAATTTGTTTTTAAATTTATAAATAAGCTTGTAAGTTTAGTATATAGATGGCAAAGTCGGTTTTATTTGTATTACTTAACTACTTTGATGCATTACTCAAAAACATTAAAAATTTTACATTTTAAAGGGTCTGTCCGACTTAAAACTACATTAACAAATTTGTTTATAAAATTTAAAGTAATACACCGATTTAAAGAACTTTTTCTACAAATTTCAGATAAATAAATTGCCTTTAAATATTTTAAACAAATTTCCACTTTCAGCAATTCTCTTAATTTTTACAGCATGATACATTTTTAAATTTAAATTATGTAATCCATGAAAAAAATTAAATAATATATTAATAAGTTACTTACTAGATTAAATTGTCTTTAAAATGATGCTAAACTTGTTAAAGAATCTTAATTTGTTCAAAAGTTATTAATTGTTTTCTTTCGTTTAGTAAACCATAAAGGGGAGACGCTCCGAGCCAAAAAGTATGCTCTCAAATTTACTTATAAAATTAAAATAATAGAACAATTTAAAAATGTTTTACACCAAATTGTTGCTAGATAAATTGTCTTTATATATTTCAAACAAATTTTTCTTTAAACATTTTATTTTATTTTGTACTGGTTATTTGATTTTTAAATTTGATTTATTTCTTATTATAAAATCTAAAAATTAAATAATTATGAATTATTTGTATAGATATTTCGATCTCCTATAAAATGAGACCAAAATTATTAAAATATCTCAATTAGTTCAAAAGTTATTAAAGTTTTTCCGTTTTGCTGGTTTGCTGCTTGACTCACTTTTCGCGTTTGACTAACGCAGTACTCCATGTATTTTAAATGGTATGCTTCAAATGAAAAAGTACGTTTACATATTTGCTAATAAAAATTGAACTAATTAACTGATTTTGCTACTTTTTTCACTAAATTATTAATAGATAAATTTCCTTTCAATATGTAAAACAAATTTTCAATTTTATGCACTTTCTGAATTTATACCGGTTGTTTAATTTTAAAATTTAATTTATTTTTAATTATTAAAATTAAAAATTTAATAAACATAAATTATATGATTAGAAGGTTTTATTACCTTTAAAATTTCATTAAAACTTTTTAAAAAACTTAATTAGTTTAAGAGTTATGAATTAATTTATGTTCGGTCCATCCGAAAAACTGCTTTCAGATATTTGTTTTTTTAAATAAATAAAATTATTAAACCGAATTTACTAATTTTATCTATAATATATATATTTACATACTTTTTAATACATTTTTAAAATAAAAGATTATTTTAGACAGTATTAATAACTTTTTAATAAAAATTTTTAACTTTAAAAAGTTTAAAAGTTTATTTTTAAGGCAAAATATCTTTCATTGTGTGCTTTTATTTGATGCAAATTTATTGAGGAAACATAATTTACAAAATTAAATATTTATAATTAAAATAATTCCAATAAATAAAATAATTTAACAGTTACATCTAAATTGATGATATCAATCTTTGAACAAATTTTTACAAGATTTCTTTTCTATTTCTAGTACTCTATTCAAATAAAGGAAAATTAATTTTTGCGCAACTAAAAGAAGAATCTTTTTCTTTTAAAATCATGCAAGTTGAAGTATTTCGGTTTAAACAAATCGGGCGTTATTAAACTGACAGGTTCCATCAGGCGAATCGGTGTCCTGTGGTGAAAACTGGACAAGTTTGCTCGGATCCCAATCGAAGCTGATGATGACACTAAAAATAAAAAATAAATAAAAAAAAACAGTTTATGTTTCACATTTATTACTATTCTCATTATATTAATATACTAACAATATTAGTTATTTATTGCTCAATATGTACTATAATTTTGTACCGGTGTATGCGTGCACTAATTGCACTAAATAAAAAAAGGTCACTGGTTTGTATTTAAATTTCAACAATTTACATAAACCGATCCAGTTGATTGATGAATTTGAAACGACCACCAAATCGAACTTCTCAATTTCAAATGCCATTTTGTGATTTGCATAATCGCTGCTTTTATTTATTTACTTTTTACTTTTAGCTCATCAATAATTTATTAATGCAAATAGAATTTACAAGTTTCTGCTATAAATTTGCACTTTTTTTTAATTAATAAATTACCCGAAGATTGCATTCATAGATATTTATAGTTTTTGAAAAGTTTTCTCAGATTATGCAAAAAGTTTGTGGTGGTAAAACTATTTTGGAAACTAATAACTTCATATTATATTACACAATTAAGAAATTTTTCGATTCACTAAAACCAGTAGTTTATTACCATTAAAGTTTGTTGACTTTTTGTAGGAAATTTTCGCTCGGAATCCTCTCTGACCGTTCACATTGTACTCGACAATCCTTAATTTTCCACCTGGTTCCACCAAACTGTAGCCTCCGCGAACGAAATTTCCGATTTTTTCTTCCCACGTATTGGTCTTTACTCCACTGCTAATGTCATCTATTGAATAACTAAAGGAATATCCCTAAAAAAATGTAATTAAGTTAATTTTATATTGATCAGCCAAAGGAAAAGTTTTATATTACCTCATCAGTTATGCGCAAATTGCCATCGGTTAATTGAGAATACGTTATTATTACCTACAACAGTTAATTATTTTTGGTTTGGTTTTAATTTAAAAAAAAATACTATAAAATAATTAATAGCTGCATTTTAATTAATTAATTTTTTTTTCTCCTGAAAATAAGCAGTAAACTGATTGTTAGTATATCAGGTGATGTTAAGTAATACTTTAAAGTTCAGGAATTTAACCGACTCATATTAGCAAATTCTTTGTAGTGTGCAAGATTAAATAATTTTGCGGTAAGCGTTAACAATTAAAAGTGGAAATCGTGCGCATAGAGCAATGTTGCTAATGTTTTTCAGGAATTTTATGCTGGAAATTGTTTTGCGAAGTAATTTTCTTTGGTATTTTTAACCTTTTTTTTTTTAATTTCCCATTTTATTCATTAAAATTAACTTTAAATTAAATTTTTTGAATTTTTTTTATTAATTTTTAATTTAATTTGCAATTTGATTCATAAAAATTAAATAAATTATTTAAAAAATGTCTTTTATTTCTAATTAAATTTTAACTAAATCCCAAACCTTTTTTCATTTTATTTGTAATGAATCCTTGTTAATATTTTAAATTTTACTTAATTGAAATAAAACTAATATTAATTAATAATATAGCAGCCATTAAAAATAATGGCCAGATATAATGAGTAATTACAACGAAGCATCACTAGCAAAGCAATTGAAAAGTACACCGTGCGTGATGCAATGCAACTTCCATATAAATCGCAATTTTTAAGCCAAAACACAAACAAAGTTAATTATTTAATGCCTATAATATACTCACATAGAAAAGGAACAGTTGCAGCGACTGCATTTTTGCAGTTTTCACCGTACAATAAATAATAATACAACGGCCAGCTCGAAGCGCACTTCTATCTGATAGTATTATTCGCTATGCAATCCATTTTCTTCTGCCTCTTCAGGAGGCCATCATCTTCGTGTCTCTTCCACGATCCCCTTTCAATCTTCTGCCGCCTGGCCGGCGAACACTTTTTTATTGACAAATGCAGAGCGCAGACCTGCTTTTCCACAACTTTTTCGGTTTCGCAAAGAAGCCACTTGTTGCACTCGATGCAAGTGTGCAAGTGCTGCGGATCGGTTTCTTTCTGCATACAAGAAACATATATCGGATTTAGAATTCTGCTCGTCCAATTAGGAGATTATGTGAATGCACCAGTAAACTAAGCAATTATCCACTTAGAAATACGTTCACTATTTTTCTTCTGCTCTCTCGCCTCTTCAACCTTGCTTCTAATAGCAGTCATCTGCTTTATCTTCTTCTCCTTTGGCGTCTCTTCTGTTGCAATTACTGTGCAACGATAATAATGGTGTTTTCCTAATTTATTATCCTTGCGATTTGCGAAATTCGCCTTCGTTTTTCAGTTAACTTCAGCTAGTTACTTGTAAGCCGTTTCTTATATTTACTTTATCAGTTTTGGTTGATGCTCTTTCCTTTTGCATTTGTTTGGTACAGAGATAAATTTGCAAGAATTATAGGTTTGGGTCACTTATTGAAAGTTTCATTGGTCGTTAAAATAAATCGTTGTGAAGCCAAATAAGTAAAATATAAATAGCAAATTGGCAAATTAGCCAAGCAAAAACTTTATGAACTCAAATTAGGAATTTTTACAATTTATTCTTGTATTTTTTTAGTAATTAAAATTTAATTGGAACTTCTTTTCAATATAATGTATTTAATAAATATTCTTTTAATTGTCAAAATTGGCATTGTACTAAAAAAAAATATATTATTGGTATTAGAACCTTGCTACACCTTATTAAATACAAAAAAGGAATAAGCTGTTTAGATAATTAGTGAAGCAAATGTAAATTAATGAGGTTTTTTTTTCAATCAACCTGATTGAATGAGCTTATTGTAATTAATACAGTAAAAAAATAATTCTTTTGTACATAAAGTATAAGTATAAGGAAATAAAAATAGCATTTTATTTATTATTTAAATTAGTCAGCATAAGCAGATTAAAAAATTAACATTTAATTACTTTAAACATAAATTCATATCTTTAAGTTAATAAATTACATTCATTAATTAATTCTTTTTTTGCAATAAAATTTACTTACTAAGGAAAAAAAAAAGAAAACAGAAAATGCAAAAAAAGAACACCCACATTTTTACTTTTAACAAAAAAAAAATCGTAGATTTATGTAAATAAATTCAGTATAATCAAAAACAAAAGTAGAAATAGAATTCAAAATTGAATAAATTAAGCAAAAGTGGGACCGCACGGTAAAAATATGTAATTACAGGCATTGCCGTTAAAATAGTTTATTTTTGTATGCTTATTACAAGCCTTTTAAAGGAAAACGAAAGCTTTTTTATTTGCCAAAACAATTTATGTTTATACTACACAAAAAAGCAAATAAAAGTTTATTAAAAGGTATTGCATAGCATGTAATTTAAAAGCTATTTGAAGTTTTTTATGAACAATTTATTTGAAAATTTAAATAAGCGTAGGTAATGTAAATATGTGAATATTTGATTTTTATCTCTTTTTTATTTTTATTATAAATTCAGGCTTTTGCAAGAATAAATTGTTGGGAAAATTTTAATTAACATGTACTTAATTATATAACATATTAAAGATGCTATTTTGATTAATTACCATTTATAGCGGTTTTTTGTTTATTTAAGAAGTTATTAAGTAATTTTAAAAATTAAAAATTTTGCATTTTTATTAAGTGTTTAAAAATTGAATAATTACGTTTACGAAATATTTAAATTTTTTTATTTAATTGAAGGTTTTCTTTAATTTTTAATGTTTTTTGAAGAATAATTTATTTTTGAGTAAGAAAAACTTCTAAACTAGTTGATATAAAAAAAAATACAATCATAACAACATTATTAACCACTAATTACAAACGGAAAACAACTAAACTATAAAAAAATCATAACTTATGTTACATAATTCTTGATAGTCCTTGAAAAGAAGTTGCCTTAAATTTTAAATTAATTCAAAAAAAACATAATGAACTTAGAAAAAAAATTATTATAATAAAATTTGAAATGTTGCTAAGCGTGGTTCGTTGATCACTTATCGCCATTATTATTAGTGGAATTACGGTTCGTTGAACGTTCGATTGTTGTTCTTTTGCATTGTATTATTAGATGGCTTTTGCAAAACCAATAAATTTGTGGTTGTCGCACGTATCTCTTTATAAATAAATAATAAAAAGGAAAATTCTTTGCCGAAGACGACCTTAGCCGACAAATCCACATTGCAATCCGTCATTTATTACATAAGCTTGGCTTTACTTGGCTCGTATAATAAAACACACCTGTATATAAATAATTTCAGCTCTACTTTGTTTTTGTTTCATTTTTTATTAAAATTTATTCTTTCGGAAAAAGCACGTAGTATGTAGTACAATAAGAACAACAAAAACGGAAACAGTTTTTTGTTTCAAGGATGATTCAAGCAAGTCGTCAAAGATGACTTAATTATTTCGTAATTATCCGACAACAACAACGAAAAAAAAAAAATCAAACTCAACAACCACATCAATAGCAGATGCTAATTAGTGCTATTATAGGATAATCCATAGGATAATCATCGCAATTATTGCTTGTCATTGTTTTTTATTTCCGAAGTAATAATTAATATCTTGAAATCTTTTGTTAGTCATGCTTGATACTTCATTTGCAATGCTTAATAAAAATTACAAGCTTCTAATAATAAAAATTTAAATTTTGAGCAGAATTTATAATTAAATAGATAATCCATAAAAATGTCTTTAACTTTTAATTTAACTTTAAAAATATTAAATTTAAGCTAAATCTTAAGTAATATTCCGACTTTAAAGTTGTTACGTTATCAGTATGTAATTACATTCTTTTCTGGTGCAGTTGGTGATTGTTCTGGAGTTTTTAAACTTCTTTCTGAAGAAAGACACATAAAAGCCTTTGTTTCAGTGGATGGTTATACGCCAATTTTATTGTTTCTGCTAGAGAAAATTCGATTATCCGCATTTTTGCGTTATGTGTGTGTGCGAAAGGGGGAATTAACGCTGTGCAATTTGTTAATTCCTGATGGTTATCAGGTAAAAGTGCATCGAGCGAGTGCATAACGCATTCATTACTCATAAACTTGCAGCTTGCAGCTTGCGGTTGCCGGTTTATTGTTGGATGCTGTTCTTACATAATAATAAACATCCTTTAAACATCAGTTTATTTGCTGTGTGAATATTATATTGTTAATGAAAAATCCATAAATTTATTTTGCTGTTGATATTAACAACAATTGATGGCATTCTAATAAGTGGTTTCCTATTCAAATAGTAAATTTATAAGTGTTTTGATCTTAAGCAACTTATTTTTGATTTATTGTTATTGATGATTTATTCTTGATCTTTACAACTGTTAAATTTTGTTTTTTATCTAGATGAAAATATTAATTTTACCCTTGAATTGCTTAAATTTTATTGCATTATAATTTTTATTAGTCCTAAGAAGTTGTTTTTATAGATGTTAAGTTTGAAAAGAAGCAAAAGTTGATTTATTGTAATTGACGATTTATTTTCAATCTTCAGAACTATTCAATTTAGCTTTTTTTTTTCTTATAAGTTTTTGCAGTTTTACACGTGAAAAACTAACTTTTGTAAAATTTAAGTATTTTTATTTTTTATGAATTTTTAGAAGTAATTTATAGTGTAAAACTAACAAAAAACTGATTTTTGGAAACTTATATTTAATTTATGGCATTGGATGATTTATTTTATTTAATTTTGATCTTTAGAATTGTTAAATTTTATTTTTTTATCTAGATGAAAACACTAAATTTTCCTTCGGATAACTTAAACTTATTACATTTTGATTTTTATTAGTCTTTGGAAGTATTTCTATAGCTCCAAAGTCATAAAACAAACAAAAAATGATTTATTGCAATTGATAATTTATTTTCAATGTTCAGATCTCGTAACTTTTCCTTATTTTGTTAAAAGTTTTTGTAATTTTACACGTGAAAAAATATTTTTTGTTAAATTTAAGTATTTTGATTTTTTATGAATTTTTAGAAGTAATTTGTAGCATAAAACTAACAAAAAACTGATTTTTAGAAACTTATTTTTGATTTATTGCATTTGATGATTTATTTTATTTATTTTTGATCTTTAAAATTGTTAAATTTTCTTTTCTATCCTTTTAGAAATAAAAGTCATTAAATTATACTTCTCATTTCTATTAAAATTGGGAATTATTTTTATAGTGCAAAACTAATAAACACCTGTAAATTAAAAAATATTGGCCGAAAGACCCATAAAGGTGTCGATAGCCATACGATACTGGGCAGAGTGCCTAGTATCATTAAATATACTATTATTATTATTATTATATTAAAAAATATATACTTTTCAATTAAAAAAATTGAATAATATTTAATACAGTATAATTAAAGTTGCTTTAAGTTTGTCGAAACGGAAATTTTCCTATTAGCAAGTTAACGCCCATGTAAATTACGAACAGAGCAATATGCAAATTAGGTCTTGTCTTAGCAATTAACAAAACATTTGTAGTGGTCCTTGGTTTGATTTTTATCGCTAAGGTGTAGCCCAAAAACTAGAATACCGGGAATGTCAAGGATACCAATAATTGTTACCAAATTACCCACACCCAAGCAAAGGATAATGTCACCCATTACAAAATAAAAACCAAACAAACAAATAAAAACGAAATCGATTCCTAAAAATTATTCATACATTTATTTAAAAACTTGTACAGCATTTACCTCTACTCTCATATGTACATAATACTTAGGGAATAATAGGGTGTATGTACTTAAAAATTTATGGCGATACTTAGATTTTAAATCCGTTGGTAATCCTGCGGGGAATTCTGCTGCAAATACTGCAGATTCTGATGTCTTTGCTGCTGCTGCTGCTGCTGTTGCTGCTGTTGTTGGTTGTAGAAATAAACTCGTGGCACATAATAGTATCTAACGAAACCGTTTGGGTAAACGATGGCAACGGTATTGCTCACTTGATCGATGCGATTGTTCTCGTGCGTCGTTCCCTGTTGCTGTTGCAAGCTCTTCGAGCCGTCTTTCTTGTAACGCCTCAGCTCCTCTTGCTGCTTTTGCCTTTGGCTCGGGCCCAAGTATTGGTTCGCTATAACTTGCGCATTGCTTAACGGCCGATCTTTTCCCAGAGAGCGATTCACTTCGTATTGCTGCACGTCGAACACTTGCGGGCCGGTATATTGAAGTCCTTGCGATTTCGCCAATTCCGCCTTTTGGCGTCTCAGCTCCAATTCGTTGGGATGCTCCGCTTGAGGGTACTGTTGCGGTCTGTTATGGTACTTTAGGTCGGTGGCGGTTAGGCGGTTGCCGGCGCCTTGCGATATCAATTGGTCGCGGTATTGGTTCGGCGTGGGCGCCCGGTACTGCGGCGGCGGAATATCGTCCTGCTGGTTTTCGTAAACCGGCGCCGGCTGTTTCGGTGCCAGAGGGTTCAGTGTTGTGGTGGATGGCGCGGGTGGAATTATGGGACCTTGGCGGGTACCAAATGATACCATTACGGGCTTGCAGGAACCCAAGCTGGATGCCAAAAGTACCTGGAATTTTTCCAAAGTTGTTTTTATAAAACAAACATTTCTTTTTCTTTGATTTTTTATTAAAGAAAATAAACAAAATAAATTAAAAAAAAATTATTTATATTTACTGGTTAATAATTAAATTTGTTAGTAGCAAATTGTTTTCGAAATTGCGTGAAACAAAATTATAGAAACAAAACAAAAGTTTGCCTAGCAATCTGCTACATTGTAAATATCGTTCCGGTTACTAATTAAATTTCTCGCGGAATTAATGAACGGGAAAATTAATTGAGTGCCCTTTGTTGTTGTTTATGCGAGCACTTATGTAAGGTGTATAATTTGCATGCGTCGCAGCATTTATTTGCCGTGGAAGCCGCGCCTCACTTTTCATTTTTCTTTTTTCTCCTTTATTTTCTCTTCCCCGATGTGTTATTTTATTATTGCTTTATCAGTGCAACAAAAGAGGCTGTTACTCAATGATCTCTTCGTTGTTGGTTGCTCTGTATTGCTGTTGCTGCGGTCGTGCGAAGTAAAATTTCGGATTAAGCTCGTCGTGTAATTAGAGGAGTCGATGAATTAATTCCGATTTGCGTTGAATGAGCGCACGATTCTGTTATTTGCAATCTGTACTATTTGCTAATAATACCTGTAATTAGCGGCGTTGGTGCAACCACCCGAAATGATTTCCCCGTCTTTAGTATTCTACCATTATACGAAGAAGCGTTGCGTCATATTTTAAGAATTATGAGCATTTCTGAAGGCCAAAAATGGACATTACTTCTATTTTCTTTTAGTTTTTTTTTTTTTCTTTAAATAATGTTTAACATATTTTTAGTTTCTTTGAAAAGCAAATATGAAGTAATGAAGTTTGAATTTCCAAGTGCAATTAAGAAAAAATAAAAAAATGTATAATTACTGTTTCAGCAGTAAAATAAATTTCAAACATTAAAAGAAACCATCAACTTTATTTCTGCTCGTTGCTTTTTACGAGTACTGGTGCGGTCTTGACCCAGCGTAATTATTTTGTTATTGAATTGAGTAAATTCTTGAGGAGTTTTTACCACATCGGAAGTCCTTTAATAATAATCCAATCATAATAAATGACTTCAAAATTCACAATGTAAACATCAATCAATATCGATTTATTTTTAAATGTTAAATTTCTTATTAGATAATTTTTTAATTGCTAATTATATCTGTGTTTTTTTTTTATTATTATTTCTTTTTATTATTATTTTAACATCGATAAATACATTAACATATTTTTTCTCTGTTGTTACACATTTTTAGTAAACATCTAAACATCTTAAAAGCTGTGCAGACGTAATCAACAGGATTTTCAATGCAACGAGCCAAGGAGACAACAAAACCGGTAAGCAATTTTATAGCTGATTTCAACTGGCAATTAACGCATTAAAGCGACACATTTGATGTGTGTCGATTATGTCATTTCTTCCTCTGTGCTTGAATGTTCAAACTTCAAAGTGTCTTCGAAGCTGTAATTAACTTCCAGAAGCTGGGTCAATGATGGCCATCACTTTTAATTATACTCCTTCGACGCGACCGGTAATTATTAATTTTCTATTAAATCCGCATAATGAATGCAACTGCTATTTTTTTGCAACGGAAAAACTATTAATTTATTGCAAATGTAACATTAAAAAGCAATTTCTTCCACAAGGATCCTACGAGATTTATTTGTTTATGCTCACTTGGATAACTAATGGCTAGAACAATCATCGCCATGTTTAATTCAAGATCGGTGCAGTTTTATGTATATTAGCACATCAATCAGCGCGCATAAAATTAATTAAATTTAATTATAAGTTTATAAGTTTACTTATAAGCAAACAAAGGCTTTATTGCTGTGTTTTATTGGATTTTTTATTTAATTTTACTCGAAATGAGTACTTAAAATTCAACTGACGAACGAAAATCGACTTTCTAAATTATCATTTGCGGTTTCTTATAATTTCAGTTTAGTTACGGATTGTTGGCGGTCGAAATTGGGCTATTATTTTCTCCATTAGGTTAGTCGTTGGTGTAAGAATAAATAAACTTGAACGTGATTCGAATTTTTCCTTCTGCTTTTCATTATGGTTTTCATTTTCGTTTGATTCAAATGGTAGTTTCAGATTTGAAGAGTTGAAGAGAGAAAAATTAAATTTTCATAATATCCGTTACAATTGCTGCTTTTCTTTATGCGTTTATAGTTTATACTCTGTTTTAAAAACATTCTTTTTTTTTTTCGAAACGCAGGATGTTTTGCAAAATCGTCTTCTCAAGTTTCACACACTGCGTATGTGTGCTGCAATCTTTTCGATTCATTTTCCTCCGGCTTTCCGAGCTTCGGGTGGCCTTTCTCTTTAATTTTACCATAAGCGCACTTAATCCCGTGTTTATTATCTAATAACGCGATGGTTAATGATCGGTCGAAAGTATGAAAGTAATTACTTGAAATTTGGATTTGCCGGTAATTTACACTAAATTGGTATACTTTACGATTGGAATTGGTTTTCGACTGTGGAGTATTGGAAATTTATTAACGGTAAAAAAATATTTTCACTATTTTAAAGTTTTAGGAACAATTTGCAATTTTAATTATTAATAATTAAAAGGAATAAAATTGAAAGAAATATTATTTGCAATTTGCCATTTATTATAGAAATTATTTTTTTCTCATCAACTAAATAAATATGTCGATGTAACTTTATATCCCTTGAACTTTTTATACTCTTATTATATGCATAACTATTATAA
Organism: Holobus sp. GC000080; assembly: GCA_030556065.1. Lineage (NCBI taxonomy): Eukaryota > Metazoa > Arthropoda > Insecta > Coleoptera > Staphylinidae > Holobus > Holobus sp. GC000080. The sequence continues at coordinate 152,973 of JASKGO010002364.1, forward strand.
AATAAATCATTACTCTTTGAAAGAACTTAAGTAATGCTGTTATACTTATTTATAGGTGTGTAATATATGTTACACTTTAATTACCTACATCTGATTACTTTGTCTCTAAATTTTTATAGTCTTAATTGCATAATTAGTGCAATTTGGAAAAATAATTTTACGACTTCTGAATTACTCTTTTTAGGCAATCTACAATGTATAAAAAGCAACCAAAAAAAATAATTATTCATTAAGTTTATCATCTTTTTCTGGCGTAATTTTTATTTTTTAAATTAAGCAACAAAATTCGTCTCATATTTTAAAGCATTTTCTTTCATTGGCTTTTAAAACTTTTGTTTTGTGGAAAAAAACGTCTGAATTTTCTTTTCATGTATTTTACAAAAGAAGCAGTTAAAATCTTCTATTAAGTTCAACATTTTTTAGAATTTTTATTATTTTTTTTTTAATAATTTTAAAAAAATTTTAATTAATTTTAAAATTGCGCTATAAAATTCAACCAATTTTTTTACTGTTATTATTTTTAATTTGCTTAAAAATAGTAGATAAACGGATAAAATATCAATTGAACTTCTTTATTCTGATATAATTTTCCGAACCAAAAAGTAAACATTTTCTATTAAGTTTATTAATTTTATTTTCTTAATTTTTATTGAAAATTTCAGCAATAAAATTAAATCTTTTTTTATTTCCATCAAATTATTTACTGTTTTTCGTTTAGTATCGTTAAAAATAAACTTTTATCAAACGGAAGGCATTATTTTCAAAAAAAAAGAAACATAAAAATGACATTATTTTCGACCTATATGACCACTTAGATGCAGTGAAATTATAAAATTCTTAATATATTTTTAACAACAAATCACTTTAAGTACTAGAAACTACTCTTTAAAGTAGATTTATGAATCAAATCGCATCTACAAAGTCTCTAAAAGCAAACTGCTTTAAATAAACAAAATAACATTTACTTTGCAATCATAAATCTTTTAAAACTCTTAAAGAAAAGCAAAAATTACTTACAACTTACAACTTTTGCAATTCTGCAAAACAAAGTTTACGTTTAACTTTTACTGAACCCGTATAAATTGGAAAACCAGAAGCGCGTCCATAAATCTCAAATTGAAAACCGTAAATAGTTTCCAATGGATTTCTCACATTGGCATAGTGGGCCGAAAGATTAACATGGCGATTGAACATTAAACAATTTCATGTCGAACAGATTTTTACACTTTTCACGCTCGACTCGGGCATAGATCATGCAGCTGCTCATTGACATGGAAGACATAAATCGCTGCGTGCGCTAATTTAAGTGCTAATTGCACAAACATATATTTTCATAAATGTTTCTAGAGTGCCGATGATAGAGACTAATAAGTGCGATCTATTTCGACATAAGAGCGTAATAAGTTGCGCAATGAGCTTCTGCGGAATTCTAATTAGAATAGATAAATTGTTTCGTTGGAAATGTCGAACATTATGCGACCGGCGACGACAATATCGTCGAAAATGTCGCTCTAGCTTCTCCTTTTTTTTGGTAATTTTATTTTTGGGCTTGGTTGCTCTATGTGAAATTGGTGAAAACCGAAATTTCTGTCTATTTTCTGCTGCTCGTTAGCTTTTGCTCTTTAAACAATTCACTTTTAGTTTTTATTTTTTACTTTTCTTATTATTATTGTTTATTATTATTTTTTTTTTCAAGTTATTATCATTGTATTTTTTTCTTATTATTTTTTTTTTGGTTATTAGCGTTTGAACGTTCCATTTTTACAGTTTGGTTTTTGTTTTTCTCTAAAGTGAAGTACTATTATGAGAATTTGTACAATAGATATGCCAAGGAAACGTAATTTACAATAATTGTTTATTGTTTTTGCATTTTTACTAGTTATTTGCTTTGAAGTTAACCGGCCGCACATTTGATTTTATTAAAATGGTTATGCTAATGGGAAAAAAACACGATTTTCTTGATTGTTTTTAAATTTAAATTTCAAGTCTTTAGAAATTTCATTAAAAAAAATATTAAAATATTAAAAAAAGTAATAACAATGAAATCAATTAAAATTTAGATTTATTTGCAATTTGCAATTGTTAAACTTTCCATTGTTACCTTTTCCTAAAGCTTAATTATTTTTCCATAATTTAATTGACTGCTAATTGTCTTTAAAGCTTAAACTTTAAAATTGTAGACTTTCTTGAGAAATTTTATTATTACTTTCTTTATTATATGGGCACAAAAACATTTACGTAATTGGTCGGTTTTACATTTGTTTCATTTCTCCACAGTTCGAAGTAATTAACAACAAGTTTACCGAAGCTTTTCCTTTAAATTCAATCTCATTTTCAAGATTGGCTCCGCACAAACTTAATTAGTATGTTTTTCACACCAATCTTTCGCTGAATTAACACAGCAATTAACGATTTTCCGAGATAGCTGAGCCCCTTTTTACATTATCGACTATCGTTCGAAAACTATAACGATTTTAAAGACCCATAAACTGCACACCACGCCAAAGAGAAGAAAAAAAAATTGATCCAGTTTAGAAAAGCAAAAAGCAATTTCAGGAAATGGTTCGCGTAATAAGATCATTAGACATTTTACGGGTTGATTACGAGCATATATATCTAGTACATGAAGACTTTATATACTGCCACTTTGGTCGCTTTTCTGCGACGACAATAACGTTTGAATGGGCCCAAGCTGACAGCTTCCCTTTCGATCGATCAATCGCGCCTCTTAATTGATCGATCTCTTCGCCAAACGGTTTGCTCGGCATGCAGAAACGGCAGCAAAGAAGTCGCGCTCGATTGCACTCGCAAGATACATAAAGTACTATACTATAAGTATAGTCGCGGTATCCGCTTAATGAGAATCACACGGGGAAGTGAAACCGATTTCGCGTTTAATTAGCCGCGGCCAGCACTTTTCGTCTGTTTCGTCAGCTGATAAATATTAATGCGATGCCATTACGCGGCCTTCACTTCGGATAAATCCCAAGGTTCGCATACCTTTATGTACTGTGTATAATACGCAAAACAATCGCATAGGGTCACACGCACCTGGATCGGAAGTTAATTAGTTACACCGAAACGCCGACAATGAGAAGCGCTATCGCCGATGCTTGCAACATTCTTTTCAGATACCTATATAACTTCTCTATATACATTTATTATATATATATATATATATATATATATATATTATATGCATGCGTTTCTCACGTAATCGCCGATTTCTTCTTTTAGTCTTCTTTCTGCATGTGTGTCGGATGCGCACTTATGTAACACCAGTACGTGAACTTTTGGCTTATTAGCTTAGATTCTAAAGACTCCTTACAGTGTAATTTAAAATCTATTTTATTGGGGCTTGAAAAATGTAGTACTGAAAACTCACCACAAGAGTCGTTTGCCAATAATGCATCTTCTATGGCTTAGGGATTCCAATCCAATTTAAATTCCCCAAAAGAATAAATATTGAAAAAATTGAAGCACTTTATTCACTTTAATGAACTTTTGTTATTTGTTTTTCCGGGCTTTCCAAAGTTTTGATTTAAACTGTTTTTAATATTTTTATTTTTGTAAGGGTGGTTACCCCTTTTTGCAGATCGATTCAGCAGTGATGCGTATGCTGTTGCATCGCTCGCGACTCGGTGTCAAATACTACTACTAATAATGTTTATAATAATGAAGCAACAAGCGGCTCGTTGTTGTTGCTTACCGGTTCTGGTGGCGAACAGCGTCTGCCCGATGATTCTCTTCGATCCGGTGCGTTCCGTTTTTTCTTCGCGTTTTTCGTTGTTTAACGCCGCCGACACTCTACGCGGCGAAAAAAGCGAATCTGACGGTTGGTGGTAATAAGCATTGGGCGCTTTGCGGTCGTTTCGTAATGTGAAGAAGAAGAAGGCAAACGAGTCCACTTTTATTCTCCTCCGTTCGATTTTTTTTTTATTCGTAATTGAGGTTGACTTCAATACTTTTCATACCGGGTGTCATAATGCTGGCATTTCTTTATTGTAGTTATTTTTTTAAATTTAAATTAATTGTTTCAAAGTTTGCTAAAGTATTTTAATTTTCCATCATCAGTTAACCAAAAATTTGTTTTATTGTTATTTTTGATTGCTACAAAAATATAAAAAAATATATATATAATTTTTTTAATTAAAAAAAGAAATTCTAAAAATTGATTTTGAAAAAGATAAATATAAAAATATAAAAATTTAAAAGAAAATTTCAGGACACCCTGTAGATGCTCTGATTAATCTTTACTTGTTTTATTTCCTATTATTGCAAGAGGTGCCAACCACATTAGGAATCCATAATCCATTATGTATGTGTGGATTGAAATTGTTTGCGGTCTTTTATGCTAATCTCAAAGGATTGAATAGTTCTTCATAAATTAGCGTTGATTAAAAGACTGTTGTTTGTGTTGGATGGAAGGCAATTGCTCGAATCGATTCATAATTAATTCGGGTTTCGTGTCTCTGCCTCTATGCATTTGAATCGCCGCGTACAGGGAGTTGCTTCTTGGGAACTCTTTGTTTTTCTAATTATTTCTTAATATTTAATTGTCTCTATGCATAGTTTGCCTAACGCTTTGCCTGCTGCTTCAATTTAGAAATTGCTCGTAAATTACTTTTGTTTAATGGTTTTTTAAGATATAATTTATTACTGCTTTAAGTTATTGTTCGCTAATTAATTAATTTAAAAAAGATTGGTTAATTTGTAAATTGTATTTTTTTTTTTTTTGGATTTTTTAGATAAAAAAAAGTAGAGAAAAATTATGCAGTTGCAGTTTTTAGGTTGAGAATAGGTTTTTTTATGTAATATTTAATTTCAATTTTAGAATGTTAAATTTTTTCACATAAAATTATTGCAACATTTACAAAGTACCTAATTCTTTACAATTAAAGTCTTATTATGTAATTATAAGTGCAGATGGTTTAAATAATTATATTTTTGAAAATCGAAATATCAAAAAGAAATTATTCAAAAATAACTTAAAGAATAAATAATTTTTAATACTTTTTGTGAGATGTACTTTAAAATTAAAATTAGGTAATATCATTTGTTAGTTTAATTAAATGAAAAGCTAATTAAAATTTTATTATTAATGTGTCCAACTTAATTAACGGATTAATTTATTGGCGACATATAAAAGCCGATAATGAATTTTCTATTTAAATAGAAATTTCCTATTTAATAGCAATTTACAAGTTGCGATCTTATAAATCCAATTAATAAATTTAAAATTAAATTCCTATATTAAGCATTATTTATGTTCACGTTCACAAATAATAAAGTTGTCGGAAAATATCAAATAATTGAATTTTATTTTAATAGGAAATAAAATTATTATTTACGAATAAGAATTTTTTTAAAAATATTTTTACATAATAATTTCCATAATAAATATAATTTTCAGTGGAAGAATTAAAAGTTATTAAATTATGATCAATAACAGCCCTAAAATACGAGTATAATTTTAATTTTTACTTTCACCCTATATCTAAGTTTCAGAAATAGCAATAATTTGAAAAACAAAATTAAATTTCACAATGTTTTCAATTTTTTACTTAAAAAAAAAAGAAAATAATTAAATTTAAATAAAATAGAATTAAATTTTACATTCGTAATCATAATTTCTAGGAGCCAGAAGGAGCAAATCACGAACTAGGAAGACAGTTTAAGAAGACCAGTGTTTACTTACCATTACTCTTTCTAAGCATTAAATAATTATTATAATAATAATAATTACCAAAGTAGAAATTGCGCTAATCCTCTGCAGGATATTTCTCGGAGCATTTTCCTTTTATTTTATGGTTTTCGAAAAATGTTTATTACTTTTTTTTAAATTACAGCTTTTAACTTAAAATTACAAAAAAAAAAAGATTTTCACAATATCAACAAAAAAAGAAATTATTTCTTAATTTCTAACATTGATTTATAAATATTTGTCTTTATATATTTAGTTGTTAGTTGAAAAAGGCAGCAAAACTCTAAAAAAGCGTAAATAGATCAATGATTATTCCTTACTGGAAAGCATTTGTTGAAAATTTATTAATTACTAATTGTGTCACGAAAAAGAAGGCATCATTGACATGTTTTCTTTCTTATGGGAAGACCTTGGGGTCCTTCGTAATTGGTCATTACTTATTTTCACTTAAAAGTTTCCTTTGGCTAGAACTTACTATTTTTTGTACGTCGCGTCTGTTATTTCTTTTATATTTCACTTCTTTCATGTGGAACAAATTTCACATTATCGGATTTATTAAAATTGCACTTTAGGTAAACCATTAACAGCAGCAATTATTATAAATTATTAATTATTAATTACGGTTATTTTAAATTACATGGTACAAGAAGAAACTTTCAAAGTTCTTTCATTTTTTTCTTTGTTTTTCGAGCTTAAATGATATCTAATTTATTTTTTTAGCTTTTATTGTTATTTGGTAATTTGTTCGTTTGTTCAATAATGACCATGATGGTAATTATCAGGGTAAAATGGTTCGAGATCGAAGTCGTGGAGGTTCAGATGGTGCTTCAAGAATCCAGCATCATAGAATCCTTCTTCTAATCCTGCAAAAGAAGCAAAAAAAAACACAGAATTTAATTTTAGTAAAAGTGCAGAATGTTAATGCATTTTCAAGTAATAATTTTCTTTAATTAGCAAATTTTAACTCAGTTTATTTAAATTACACCTTCAAATGCAAATCGTAAACTGAAAATATTACGCGTTTAAACTTTGACAAGCTTTTACTTCCTATAAATTTTATAAGTAATGATTTTAAGTGCAAATTTACATAAAAGTTTTTATCTATCAATGTTATCGTTCCTTTGCATTTTTAAATTAAAGAACCAACAGTTTTTTTTTTAATATTAAAAAAAATAAAATAAAAAAGAGTTCAAAATGTTTTTCATGTAATATAATATCGTAGTTATAAAGACGAAATTGAAACGGCAGTAAACTTTTAATTGGCTTAAGAGTCTTAAAATTTCAATTTACTGAGTAATTAAATAAGTCATCTTGATATTTTAATTAAACGTTTATTTTTCCAGTTAATATATTTTTGTATTATGTAATTCGAATATTAAATCTCGAACAGGATAAAAAGGAAAGTGTTGAAAGCCTAAAAAGAGTGAATCCTGGAAATTCTTCATTATAAATGTCACCGCGAAATTTTAATAACTTTATTTGTATTGTATTTGAATATTAAAAGAAAAAAAATTTTGTGGCATGTTAACATTTGTAAATAATGGCTCAAATTTCTTCACTACTTGCTTTTCGGCAGCGTTAATATATTTATTGTCGTCATTGCCGTTACCAAAATGTCAACCACTTTTATTGCTTGCGTTCCAATTTTTCTTTCATTCTTTTGTTGCATGAAATGTAACCTTTTTTCTGTACTTGAATTGGCAGTCGATATGCGATACAAGATATAAAAATAAATGCAAAACTTATAATGCATGTCATTATTTATTCATGACTTTTTTTGAATTTTGCTTTTGCTCTTGCTTTTGCTTTTTTGCTTTTGCTTTTGTTTTTGAAGCAATTGTTTATTGAAATTGAAAAAAAAAATGATTAATTATCCCGGAATAGAGTTATTTATGTTATGTATTGAGTGTTATTGTGGACTATTTCGTCCTTAAAGTCATAGGTCGCGCAGCTAATGTTCGGTTTGTTCAAGAAGAATGTTTGCAATCGTGACCGAAATTGGAATTTCTCTTCTTTTTTTTTTCTTTTTCTTTTTCTTGTTACTGACATGACATGACTCCATTGCTATTTTATCAATTTATTTTTTGTTGCTTTTTTTTGGGTGATTGCTTCCTAGTTTTGTGTATATTATGCATAAAAGCATTGAAGACAGAAGTTTAAGATGAATGTTTAAGATAATTAGATAAGATACTTTCTTCTGTTGTTAGTTACTCAGTTATAGTTACTTTGTATAGGTGTTTTACATACAAAGATTAGATTGTAGCTTCAGGTTACATAATTTATTAGTGCGCTCAGCGCTCGGTGCTCAGCGCTTAGCGATTGCTCATGTAAATTTAAATTCAGGTGAAGTAAGAGAAATATAGAAAACTTTTCTTGCGATTTGTTGTTTCGTTGGTAAACTAACAACAGAATTGATTAATTTAAATTTTAAAATTTTATCCGGTAAACTAATTTCAAATTAATTTATTGACTGTAATATTTTTGTTTATTTTGGTTTTCTTTATCCTTTAAAAATGATTTTTTAAATCTTAAATGTTCGTAAAAGTTAGCAATTGACATTAAGTATTTATGATGTATCAGTTGAAATGATTTCAAATCAATTTGTTCTAACTTTTTGCTATTGATTTAAGATTTTGTTTAATGTTCGTTTCAATTCTTCTTCAAATGATGACTTCATCACTAAACTGAGTTCTTCAATTCTGAAAACAGTTTTTCAATTTATTCTCAATATCAACATTTAACAATTATTTCATTGTTTTTTTTTATATATATATTTAAAATTTTGTTTCAACTTGATCTAACTTCTTAATATTGATTAAAGAATCTACTGATCCTTAAAATGATTTAAATGATGACTTCAATTTTGTACTTATTTTTTGTATACAGAAAATTGTTGTTTCATTAGATTCTCAATTTAAATGTACAAATTTTAAAACTTAATAAAATTAATGAATTTAATTGTTTATATTTAATCACTTAAGATCATTGGAAAGTAACAATTTTGATACTGTTTTAGAAATAGTTTGATCTTTTAAAAATGACTCAAATGATACATCCGATTTTTAACTGCTCTTTTTCTTTATAAAATTACTTTTTTAAATTGTTTTTTAATAATGAAATACTCATTTTATAAAATTACTCATTAAATAAAAATAATTAATAAATTTAATTAATGACTAGTTAAAATTTAAATTTAATTTGATCGGAATCAAGTTTGCTAATATAGACTGTTTTTTGATTCAAAATATCTCTTGTCCCTTTAACTTTTAAATTTTATTTAAGTTTTCAATGAAAAAAAGCCTACAAAAATAATGTTAACTCTAGATTTTAGTTTCGTTAATACTATTTTCAATTGATTTCCAATTTTTTAATAAATAAAAATTATTAGTTATAAACCGAAATTAAACTTTGTAAAGTTTCCAATTTGATAATAATCAAAAATTAACAATTATTAAAGTTTTCAATTAAATTGAACCCACAAATAAAGTTAATTTTAGATTTTTTTCTATAAATCCTTTTCTCAATGTTTAATAAAATTTTAGCAAACAAAAAATTATTCGAAATGAACAAAAAATAAACTTGTCAATAAAATAAACCCTCCAATTCGAAAATATTTAAAAACAAACAATTTAAACAATTCATCAATGAAAAAAAAGCCTTCAACTTCATATAAAATCTTAACTTTTTTTTAATTAATACCAACTAAATATTTATTCCGGGAACTCTTGAAAATTACCGCCCTATTATTAAAACTGTTACCTAAAAAAACAATTACCTAAGTTATGTCCATGAGCAGGAATTATCTTAATAATTTGCGGGTGCGCCACAATATTCTTCTGCACCACCGGATTAATATGCTTCACAATAGCCGGCACCACATCGATTGATGTATGATGCTGACCAATATGAATAGGGGCGGCATGCACGGGAGCAGCATGCACAGGAGCCGCCACAATATGCTGATGATGATGGTGCAAATGCTCTTTATGGTGATGATGATTAACCGTTGGGGGATGAACGCCCGGCCCGCTCTTCGACACCACAGCATTGAAGCCGTGCACGGGGTCAGCTACATAATCCACCGTTCGCACTGACCCATCGGGTTCCACCAGCGAGTATTGACCTTTGACCACACCACCGTCGCGCGTCTCGTGCTGCGATTTGTGGTCACCGGTATGAGGATCCGATACTCCGTACTTGAAAGCGTACTTTGGATGCGCCTAAAAAACAATAGCAATTGTTAATGGAAGTTAAGTCAAGTAAATTATATATATATATCGGAAATTGTTTAATTGAATTCGTTGTATAATTGATTCTTTTCTTTACATAATAGTCGATGGCGTGTGGTGCATACACTGATTGGATTCCCGGGCGACATAAAGCCAGTGGAATCAGGGCGATCAACATGAAGATTGTCTGCATTAAAATCTGGAAAATTTTAAATAAATTGATTAATATTTTTTATCGGTGGCATTTGGTTGAAGATGTTTTCAAGAGGAGTGTAATGAACAAATGAACATTTCTCTTTTTATTTTTGGACTTTTTAAATTTTCTGTTTTCTTGTTTGCGCCCATCAACCATCTGTTAGCAACGGCTTTTCGACGTCTCGAAAATGTAGTATGGTAAAACTGTTCCGTTTAAAAATTTCTTTGGAGGTGCAGTGAAAGTTGTAAACTGTTTCCGCGTTTGTACTTTGCAACAAATTGTACTGGACGTGATGCTTCCCGAAGATTATCGGAAACAAATTCCGAGAGAATTTATATCCTTAAATAGAGTAAACTATTTTCTGATTTAATATCTGTTTAATTTCTTCATATAAACTGATGAAATATTTCATTTCCTTACATTTAGAATTACATTTAAATAGTTTATTATACTGAACTTGTATTTTAAAAAAGTCCGAAGCATTTTGGAAGCTTTTTTACAAACAAAATTAAAACAATAGCTCATAAAAACTTAAAACTAGGAGAAAATTTAAAAAAAAAATATAAATTAATTTATTTGACTTTAACATGTTGAAAATTGTAATATCATAAAATGTTTTAACATTACTAAGATTTGTTTTATTTCAAAGTCTAAATTTTACTTATAAATATAGTTATTACTGCTTTTATAAAGCAATTAATAAAGCCATAAACTTCAATTAATTTAATAAGTATAGTAATCAATAAATTGAATATTTTAATTAATAATGACATAAAACCAATTAAATATAATAAATAATAATTTAATTACAAATTATTTAAAGAATTCCTTGAAGGTTTAATTAAAACCATTTTTTTAATAATAAACTTTTGTCAAATATAATAAAGTCAAGAAAACTCAATGAGTTTCTTCATGAATTGAAAGAAATGTAAATTAAATATGCCATTTACAAAATATTATCACATTTTTATACTTTTAAAAGAAATTTAATCAATTATTTTATATTTATTAAGAAAATTATTGCCTTAATTTTGAATAACAACTTTCATTTATTGATTAATTTAATGATTTTAATCAATAGTTTAATTATGATATTAAATATAATAAAATAAAATTATTTTAAGCAATTAAAATAAATAAAAATTTCAACATTGAAAAAACGAAAAGCTTTAAGCAGTTTTTTTCATTTAAATTTAAATAAAATGACTTACTTACCCAAATTTAATTATTTATAATTATTTTTATAGGTAAAAAATCACCCAATTTAATTAAAAAAGAAAAAAACTTACCTTCATTTTGAATAATCAATTAATTTTGGTACCAAAAAACGAAAATTATTCCAATCACTTTGAAAAAACTTATAAAACCCAAAACTCTGTAACGGAAACCAATTCGAATCGCGTCGTTAACATCAACTTGTAACTTCTTGTAACACTTAATAAGCCTTCACGCGCTGGAACACGTCAAATGAGTAATGATGAGTTTATTAAAGAAACTAAAACGTTTCGCGAATTTTCTCGCCTTTATATAAGCACTTCCCGTTTGGCGTAAGCGACGCACAAAACAATGGAAGAATGTGCGTCTTGAGTAAGACGCGAAATCAAGATGCATAGTAATTTCTTTGGCCGTTTTCTTGCCGTTGCCTTTTTCCTCCCCAGTCCCCCTTTTCGGCTCATTCGCGTACTCACGTAGGTACACACTTTGGTAAATTGTGTATACATAGCTATAATTACTAATTGCAATATAGCTAAATTCGTCGTGGGTGCCTAAAATGCGATTGTTCTCCACTTTGCTAAGGTTTTTCAGTTTCCTCACTTATTAAGCCAAAGAGGTTAAGGTTGGTCGAATAATTATTATTAGGTTTGCTTTTTTTCTCGTTACCTTAAAAGGTGTTTATTGTACTTGTTTTATTAGTTGGTATAATAATAATAATAGAGGTATTGAGATAAGTGGAAATCATTATTATGTTTTTGAATTTTATGACAATTTAAAAATCTTAAAAATGATGTTAAAAGGATTTTCGTTTGGATGCTGAATTGGACGGTTTTTCATGGAAACGCGTTCAGAACAATGCACGAAAATTACCTAATGCTGTTCTGGATTTGCTCTTTGTATTTTGCATCGCTCTAACGTAATGATGTCGATATAATGGTATTAATAATAATAACAAGAAAAACAATCATGGAAATAATAATATGTAATAGTAACTGAGACGGCAGAGTTATAATTTTGAAACAATAAGCGTATGGAAAAAATACGCATTTTTTTTTTCTTTTTTGTGACTTTTCTTTATGGGAAAAATTCTTTTTTTTTATTTTATTTAAATTGTTAAACACTTTGACCTAATTAAAATTGTCTCTTAGCTACTGAATTTCCCCCGAAAAATCAAATTTTTAATATTTTTTGATAATTTATTTCAGGAAATCTATTTGACATAAAAAAACGTAATAATTGTTAATAACAGATATTTTTAAATGTGATTTTAATAATTTTACGAAATTTTCATAGTTTGTTTGTTTTTGGAGATTAAAATAAACTGTAAATTACAATTGAAATCATAGTTAGCTAAAGGTTTTTCAAATAGCTTATATTTTTTCAGAAATTTTGTGAAATTATTTAGATTGCAATTTAAAATATCTATTAAGAATAATTTTTACTTTTTTTTCTATGTCAAATAGTTATCTTTGAATAAATTATGATAAAACCGACAATTTTCGATTTTTTGGGATCATTCTGAAACCACAAAATACCCATTCTGTATATAAAAAAATATTATTTACTTTTCTATTATAAATGTCTTATTTATTACAGATTTACCAAATTCCATTAAACTTTTTTACAATTCAAATAAATTATAATTTTTCTTTGTTATTTGAATATACCTAAAAAGTTTCATAAACAAATAAAAAATTTACAACACATTTTTTGAACCATATAATCCGTTATATAAATATTTGTAGCTTCCCATGTATCACATGAAAATAGTTATATAATTAATAATTATGTTTATACCTTTAATCAAGCTTGTTACTATATAGATTTACTCTTGTTTGTATTCTCTGTACCAGCTACTGAAGCAGATTTTTTACATATTTTTTCGTATTGCATAAAATTAGCACAGTTCTCACGGGACAAGGCAAACACTAGCGATTATATTTCTTAAAACATTACTTAAAAAACTATTGCTGCATATTATGCAGGTGTAAAATTTGCATTAAATATGTCTGCATTTTAGTCAAAAATATTTTTTTTTATGAATTAATTGTAATTTTTGTCGAGATTTTTAATTTATGTAAGAAATTTTCTTAATTTTGAAATCATATTTGTAAATTGCGTATTCTTCTATATTTTTTAAAACTTTATTTTAAGTTGTAATTTCTCTATTGCAGTATTATATCAAATTTTAAGCATTTAATAATTTAATTATTGGTCTAAAAATTAATAACTTTATTTTTTATTATCTTGAAAGCAACAATTATTTGATTTTCCAGTTATTAGCTGCTGTTAGTTAATTGCATGTGGATTAATGACGTTTCCTTTCAACACCTTATTATCTGAACAACAGTCCGTGCATAATCCAATCATTAAATTCACTTCTGTTAATCGTTTAATTAGGCGCAACTAATCACTGTTTATGCAGCAAGTATTCCTTGCAATTTTTACTAATTTTGTAATTTACAACTTTGTTTCGTTTTGTACTTTCCATAAAAAATTATTATAATTTATTCTAATTTTACAATAATTTATTACTAAAAAAAAATTAATCTTTTTTCCTATGAAATTCCCCAAAAATAAAGGAAAATAAAAATTAGAAAAATGTTGCAATCTGAGCAATTAAATTTTAAATAGCACCCTTGAAGAAAAAAAAAAACAATCAGTCAAAGAAATCCTTGGAGCAGCTTTGCGCAAACCCTTTCATTACATATTATCCAAAAATTTTCTGAACGTGCAATTAAATAAGAATAAAATTAAAGGAACCCACCGAGCATATTTCACAATGGCTTCTGTTCTTATATTTTGACTTTCGTTGTCTCCGCACTGAAATTTTAACTACTCTCATTGTTTGTTTTTTAGTATTCACGTTAATTTTCCTAATGGTATTGTACGACATGGGCGAAGATTGCTTTGTGGGAATCCATCCAAGGTGACATAATTAGAAGATTTTGCGTGCTGATACTCGAATATAACATGCACACTTTCTTTTTTCTTCATAAATATGTACATATGTATCTATGTCTTCTGCGTACATTCATTTATTTTGTTTGTTTAATTGAGAAAACGACGAAGAAGTTTCTCTGCTTCTTTAGTTGCATATAAAACATTGCTATATTCTTACCTTTTAGAAGAGGTGAAATAAGATATCTTGGTTCAAGAAACTTTGATAATTCTGAACTCTTATTTTATTAGTTTACAAGTAAAAAAAATAATGTACAAAACAATAGATACAATAATAATTGTTACAACTAATAGATGGTTACAAAAGGTAGTTCTTTGCGATGTCTTGGCCATTGATATTCTATGCAAATGAAAGAAGAAAAAACTCATACAAATATAAATTACATCATGCACAAAATCTATATAGGTAGTATTACGATAGTAACAATAACGTACGATGGTTATTCAAAAGGGCATTTGTACACTGGCGATGATTCAAAGGGCATCTGAAATCAAACAGTTACTTTTAATTCCTTTTTACTTCTTTTTTTTTCTGTCAAGTTTTCACTTTTTTTAATGCTTTTATTTCAATATTTTGGATTCAGAAAAATCTTCAAAAAAAAACTGTTAAATAAAATTTCCTTTTTTTAATTAAAAGCAAACTACGAATTTATTAAGTAATAAAAAATAAAGAAGTTGTGTGATCAGCAGACCAGTTAATTTACATTTTTTAATGTTTAAATTTTTTTTAACAAAAAAGTCATATTTAATTAATCTTTACAGCTTTAAAACTTTTTATTTTCCCTTTTTCAATGCTTTTATATTAATATTTAGTATTTTGAAAAATTTTCTTAAAGAAATTGTTAAATAAAATTGTCGTTTTTCAAAATTTAAAGCTTACTATGAATTTTCCCAAAAATAAAAAAGTTATACTTTTAATTATTTTTTACAGACCAATCATTTTAGAATTTCCCATTTTAAAAAATCTTAATTAAAAAAAAAGAAGAAGAATATTAATTAAAGCCGTAATTTTTTTAGACTTTTGAAGTAATCTTCAAATTTATGGAAAAATTTATGGAAAAAGAAAAACAAGCAAAAGTTACATTTTGTGTCGTTTTTGCAGATCGATCTAATAATGTCCGTGTCCGTGACCTAAATAAAGACCTCCGTGTCCTCCGTGTCCAGCGTAACCTCCGTGGTATCCGCCGTGATGAGGAGCTATGGCAATAGGAGCAGCGTGAACGGGGGCGGCATGCACAGCATGGCCAGTCTTGGTAACCACCGCATTGAAACCATTGTGATCATCGGCAGTATAATGCACAGTTCTCACTGTGCCATCAGGTTCGGCCACCGAATACGATCCCTTGACGACATCTCCATCGCGAGATTCGTGCTGGGATTTGTGGTCACCAGTCAAACCATCAGCAACACCATAATTATAAGAATATTTGGGATGAGCCTAAAAAAGTCATTATTAAATATTTTTCGTATTTTCTTTTTGCTTTGTTTGTTTTCGTTCATCATTTTAAATAACAAATAATTTAAAGATGAAAGTTGTAAAAATTAAAAAAGTAAAGTAAAAAATCAAAGGAAAAAAGAAATCACATAATAATCAACGTCATGATGGTGTCCATGTCCGTGTCCATGACCAGCATAAGCGATGGGGGCGGCGGCATATCCTCCGTAGTGTCCGTCCAGGATTCCCGCGTGTCCTCCGTAGCCGCCAAGTCCAAGACCGTGACCGGCGTAACTTACGGGAACAACTCCAGCTTGGATTGCAGCAACAGTAAGTGCCAATATTGTTATCTGTAATTTATTAATTTTTTCATTTTTTTTAACTTTGACATTTTGTTTATTAAGAACTAAAAGATTTTTTTAATATCCCAGTACTTTAATATAATAAATAAATTACTGAGAAGAATTAAAATAAACTTTAGCTATTGTAAAACTATCTTGTTTGAAGTAATAACTGGAAAAACAGTAAAAGGAAATACTTTAAATGCTCAATAAGAGCCAATATTACTTTATTTTTTAAATTTCAAACGTTAAAATTATTTTTTTATACGTTGGTAATTAGTAGTTATGCACATTAAAGAAACTAATTATATTTAACCAATAAATTAAATATATTTTTTTTAAATCTTTTTTCATTTCAAAATTTTGAAACTTTTTGAAATTGAAAAAATTATATTAAGTTTATTTAAACTTTCACATATTATTTTCAAAGGACTAAAATATTTCTTAATACTTCAGTATTTTTTTCATAATAAATTAATTACTGAAAAGCCATAAAATTAGCTTAAGCAACTTTAAAAATGTTTGTAATAAAAACTAGAAAAACATTAAAATGAAAACCTTTAAAAACCCAATAAGAACCAATATTTTCACTTTATTGGCAATATATTTTTTATTTTCAAATATTAAACTGATTTTTCAAAACAATCGATAATCATTGATTATATTTAAGTAACTAATTCCAAATAATTGATAAATTAAATCATTTTTTAAGAAATAAAAAACTTTGTATCTTTGACTAATAATTCCAATTTGCTTTGTACGTATATTAATAACATTGTTAATTCACTTGAATAATTAAAAAAAAAAACAGCAAATGGAAAACTGTAGAGGCACTCCTTATAAGAAAATTTGCAAGCCAAGAATATCCAACAATTATAATTGTCGATTAAATATGCCCACGGCCATTTCGAAACAGCTTAATCATCAATTCGTTATTCAGAAAAGGTAGTCCCTACTCAAGAAACCCATTAGAAATTTCCTAAAAGAAATTTTTCTGATTACGCATTCGAAAAATTCAACCGAAAAGAAGAAGAAGCAGAAGAAGAAGAGGAGAAAAAGGAAAGGAAGAAGTTGCGTGTGTCTTGTCGCCTTGCATTTCCTTGACGCAATATTTGCGCGCTTCTTTTTTCCCGTGCGATCGCATTTTATACATGCGGATCACGAAAGTTTTCTCCGCATTATGTGAGAATCGAATTGGATACATTCTGTGCAAGCATGCAGCGTCGCAGTCACAACGTAAAACGTCAATTGGTCAATGAGACGTGGAAAAGTGAAGAGACTTAAGTTAAGTTTTAAGAGAGACTTAAAGCATAGCGTACGAGTATAGTCTCCGTTTCGTGATATATCAAAGTGTTGTGTATATGTAAGCATATACCAGCTATAGATCAGACAGACTCGTTCGGGTCACGACACTCACTTGTACAACTAGTAGTTGTAATATCTTGAATAATATGCAACAATATAATAATAATTGTTATAATGAAACGCCAATTAAAGTGGGAGAGAAACGTTTTCCACCTATAGTGCATTGTGCATTTTCGGTCACGGGTCGATTCTTATTATAAGCTATGCCATTATGCAATCATTTATGAATTCCATATATCATCTGCATCTACGAGTATAGGAAAAGCGAGAAAACTCGATAAATAATTCGAAAGAAAAGTTAGAGACCGATTTTTCTAATAGTTTTCGCACTCACTTAGTGCTGCATTGTTTTAGCGCTTGTTAATTTGTATGCCGATCTGGGTTAACGATATTGGGGATGGCATTTGAAAAAGTGAAAAGTTCACTGTAGTCATCGTGAAACGCATCGAATGAAATTCAAGAGTACATACTATGCCTCGCAGAATTTGTTTACGCGCCTCTAATATTTAAACTTTACGGTTTAGGTTATTAAGTGAAGCAGCAAAGGTTATTTCTCAGGTTATAGTTTATTGCGTTCGTTTCGTAATCGATCGTTCTTATTTATTTCTGCTAGCTCTTTTCGCTCTCTTTTGCCGAGATCGATGGGGTTTCTTGTTGTTTTTCTCGATCGCGTTTTACCCAAAGAAATACTTTGTAGTTATTTTTGCTATTTGTTTTTTAAAGGTTTTGTAATTATTCTTTTATAGTTTTATCCAAGAAATATTTTTTTAGCTTAACAATTTTAATTTTAATTTTTTTATCTTTTATTTATTTTTGATTTCGATTAATTTAAATTCACATTTTATGTAAATACTCAGTTTCTTTAATGTATAAATGGAGAATCAATTTTTTGAAACTTTTCACTATTATTTCATTTTTATTTAGATTAATTAAAATTAAAATTTTGTATAAAAACATTATTCAGTTTGTTTAATCAAAAAATGGAAAATTAATTTCAGAAATCTTTGAAGGATGTATTCAATTATGGTTTTATAAGTCTTCCCTTTGTTTGTTTTATGCCATAAAATGTTGGCTTTTTTTTATTAAAATCTAAATTAATTTTAAAATAATTTAAACTAATAATAACTTTCTTTAAATATTTTTTATTGCATTTTAATTTTCCTTATTAAAATTAACATTAAAAAAATTCCCAATTATTATTAGATCCAGAAATAGAGATTTTAAGATTTTTTTTCTAAATTCAAGTAATTAAATTCTTTAATTAAGTTGAATTGCAATTTTCTGATTTGTTTTAATCCAAAAAAAAATTTGGTTTTTAATCAAACTTAAAAATAAAATTAATAATTTTTTAAGCAGTATTTAATTTAATTTTAAGCAATGTTTAATGAAAAATTATTTAAATATAATTAAAAAAAATATATTAATTGAAATAATCTTTTGAACTTATCAACTATTTTACAATTTGAATTAAAATATATTTTTTAATTATTAAACAAATTTAAAAACCGAGCCAATTTCAATTTTTAACCAATTTTAAGTTTTCGATACTTAATTTTTGCTTAATAAAGCAGATTTTTATGCATTTTAATTAAAATTAAACTTTTTAACATATAAAGCTTCTCCAAACTAATTTTAAAATATTTTTTACAAAACGTTTTTCCATTTAAATCACAACAAAAACGAAAATTAAAAAAATGATTTTACTTTTGACGTAACATTAAAATAAAAATTAATACACAAAAAATAGATTAATTAAATGTAATCACCTTAATGAGAGCCATTTCTTGGAGATCAGTTGCACTTTTCAGTTAAAAAAAAAATTAGTAAATATATTTTGGACGGTGCTCTTCTTGGGATTCTTGTTCGACCAAGTTAACAATCACAATTAGACTGATTGCGAGCTCGCATCCCGACGCTATTTATATGTATAGTAAGCGGGCAAAAGTGTTATTCTCTTGGAATTCTTCAAGGTTCGTCTTTTCCTCAACTTCATAATACTTTTGTTGTCCATTATTATAACTAATAATACCCCGATTCTATTGGTTATAATTTACTTACCTAGTTTCATGTAGCAGTAGTATATTGGCGAGATTGCCTTTTGTTTCGCTCTCCGCAGTCGATCGTAATAATTAATTGGACTTTTATAAATTTTATAAATCCACCACACAGACATGGCTATTATTATTATATTAATTCATAAGTAACAGTAACAGTTAAAAGCCTCGAGTGAAATTCGAATTCATTTTTAGCCCTTTAAAGGTTACTCTGTTGCTAATTGTTATATATCTCGAACAATTATCGCGCTTAATGAGGAAACACTCAATTCGCGTGTTCTTTATTGATTTTTTTTTTCATTATTTATTGCTTACGGAATCGATGCATTAAAATTATTATTAATTGTAATTTAATTTGTTGCAATTTATTTCTTGTGAATTAATTTTTGATGTTCGCTAAATGTCAGAGAATTGTTTTATTTGTAATTAATGTGCAATTATGCAAATTTTTTTAATTGCAGTTTTTAATTTATTTACTGATTTTTCAATGAAAATCAAATTTTATTAAGTTTTACAATAATATAATTAATAAATAAGTAATTAAATTTTGAAATTATTGCAAATTTTTAACCTTTCAAAGACTACTAAACTAAACTAAACTAAAATAATATTTATGCAATTATTTGAGGGAAAAATCCACTATTTTAAAATTTAACAACAGAAAGCATATTCAAATAAGCAATTACTCAATTACATTTATTCTCATAGAAGCTGGCCGCAAATTAATAACAACAAATTTTGAAATCAATTTTTAAAATTACAATACAACAACCGTGGCTGATGTGGCGGCCCATTGTGTCGCAAGAGTGTTAAAAATCGAAAATTTCCAAGCGCGCGCTCATAAATATCCGCATTTTTCTCCCATCAAATAGTTGGCAGATTGGACGTTGCAATTTGCCATCATAATTCACGATCCGATGATTATTCAGCTTTTCACAATGGCTCGGATGCCGATATTAAACAATTATCGATGATGTCTCAAGTATTCGATGTAATTAAAACAATTTGAATAAGAAGCGTGTGTTTAGCTATGAATGAAGCGAATTCACGCATTCCGTCTTTTGCGCAATAATGTAATATTTGCCATTACATATTACAATATTTGCATCGAGCCAACCTATAATAATAATAATCTAGATGTAGTTGGTTTTCCTGCAGATCGCTACAGCAAATTATCATCATCGTCTAACAACTGCATCGGGGTCTCGTTTTGAATATTTTATTAGAGAGCCCACATCGGAAAAATTGCTCTGCTTCTTGGACGAACTTGCGCAACCTTTTTGCATGAACTACTTTTTTATTTACTTTTTCATCTTATTAAAGTTGTGCATTCCTCGCAGAGAACTTAGTTTGCATTTTTTTGCGTAATTGCTGCGGATTTTCAGTTTTTTTGCTTGGAATATTTTCCATTATTGCTTAATTTTCCTATTTAATTAATTTTTAATTTAAAAATTTTACAAAATTTTAATATGAAGACATATTACATTAAATTATAATTAATTTAAAGCATTGTTTTGCATTGTTTAGTCAAGGTTTTTTTGTTCTTAAGTTCTT
This sequence comes from Holobus sp. GC000080, assembly GCA_030556065.1. Lineage (NCBI taxonomy): Eukaryota > Metazoa > Arthropoda > Insecta > Coleoptera > Staphylinidae > Holobus > Holobus sp. GC000080. Next base: position 174,027 of record JASKGO010002364.1, read on the forward strand.
TGTTTTAACTTAATTGATTAAAAGTTACCTTTGTTAATTAATAACATAAAAACCAATTTATAATCAGTTTTTTATTTTATTTTATGACATATTGTTATCCAGTACTTACATTTAATTAATTAACATTGAATAAATAAAAATATTTTTTCATTGAATTTTTCACACCTTAAAATAAAATCAATCATAAAAAGAATGTCATTTTTTTAATTAACTTGCTCTAATATAAAAACAATTTGCATGCTTTTTTTTTTAACTACTGTAAGGTTAATTTGATCCCTATTAAAAATAGATTACCGTCAAAACATTGGAAAAAAAAAGAACCATCAAGAATTGTTCGCATTGAGTAATATTTATACCGCTAATATTATTAAATTTGTCGTCCTTGATTGTTTCTCTTTGCGGTTTAAATTATTTTCAGAGAATTGAAAATGTTCACGATTGGCATTTATACTCGTATTTTTATTATTACGTTCAAATTCAAATTTATCGGATTTCAACTTAATTTCTCAGTTTTATTTCTGAGTAATATTATGTATTTTGGGTAATTGCTTTGGCCAAAAAATAATTGTGAAAATGTCAGATAACTTTTACAAGGAAACTGGAAATTGATATCAAAATTTAATTTAAAATTTTATTATTAATTGCAATTATTCATTATTTTTCAAAATAAATTCATGTAAAATTTTAAAGTTTCGCTTTTCTTATAGATGATTTATTTGTCTTTAAAATGGAGCAAACAATTTTATTTTTTAATTACTTTCTCGATTTCAATGAGGGAATTTATATTTAAAAGTACTTTTTTTATTTCAATATAAATTAATAAAGTAACAAGATATAAAAAATAAATATTTGAGTTTGAGAATTAAATTCTCTTTAAAATGACATAATAATTGTTAAGATATCTTAATTAGTTAAAAAGTTATTTAAGTTTTTCTAACTTATAGGTTCGCCGCTTGAAGTCTCCATGTATGTATGTATTTTAAATGGGGCGCTCAAAATCAAAAAGTAATTTTACAAATTTAATAATAAAAACTAAACAAAAGCACTAATTTTATTCAATTCTTCAAATAATTATAATCAATTAAATTATCTGTTATGTTTTTGTCAAAAAATCCGATGTCGATACATTTCTGATTTAATACAGGGAATTTCATTATTCAATTTTATTTAAATAATATAAAAAATACTAAACAAAATACATTTATAAATTATTTTATTAGAGGGATAAATTATCTTTAAAATGACACCAAAAAAGTTGCGATAAGTTAATAAGTTCAGAAGTTATTAAAGTTTTTGTATTTTGCGGGTCGGTCGCTTGACTCACTTTTCGCGTTTGACTAACGCAGTACCCCATGTATTTTAAATGGGGCGCTCCAAATCAAGAAGTAATTCTATAAATTTGCTTATAAAAACTAAAATAATGAACCGATTTTAAAACTTTTTGAAGTTGTTTATTGCTAATTAAATTGCCTATCATATTTTAAAAAAATCCGAAATTTTAGTGAAATTCTGATTTTTTGCGGAGTATTTTATTTTTCAATTCTAATTATTTATTTTAATTAATACTAATTAAAAAAATAAAATTTATAATTTAAAAATAAGGATTAATTCTCTTTAAAATAACATCAAAATTGTTAAGATATCTTCAATTTTCAAAAAGTTATAAAAGTTTTTCTAACTCTTGGGTTCGACGCTAGAAGTCTTCATGCATTTTAAATGAAGCGCTCCAAAACAAAAAGTAATTTTGCAAATTTCCTTATAAAATCTAAATTCATAATTAATAAACCAATTTTAAAACTTTTTACACCTCTTTATTGCTAATTACATTTATTTAAATTGACAATAAAATAAAAATAAAATTAGTGAAATTCTGATATTTTCTGAGTTTTAAATTTTAATTATTTATTTAGTTTATTTAATTTTTGGGTTCGTCGCTTGAAATCTCCATGTGTTTTAAGCGGAGTACTCCGATTCAGAATGTTCTTTTACAAATTTGTTATTAAAAAGTTTAAAAATTAATCTTATGCACCGAAAATTAAATTGTTTTTTTTTTATATAAATAACTATGTCTTAAAATGAATTACTATTTTTATATTTAAATTAAAATCCATTAAATTTACAAATCTGAAAAGTCACAGTAAAAATTATTGCGAAAATTTCTAAATCATTAGCTTATTCCGATTTTGAAAACCCCATAAATAACGATTTTTATTTCTTCTTATTCACTTTAATATAAATTAAGTGTAACATTAGTTCACATACCTTTTTAAATATTAAACTAATAAAAAATAAAAATTGGTGTGAACATGCATTCAGATTTTATATCTATAAAACCGCAAGCTTTCCATTGCACGAAACCGTATTATGCAAATATAATGAAAACGAAACTGATTAAATGATTAACATCTTGCATTTAGTAACAACCATCCTCAACAAGTCCGTACAAGAAAACAACAATTGTGTTGAACTGTTGAACATAAAGCATATAAACCAAACAATACAGCAAACAATTTAAATTTTCAATTCTTGTATCGGTTTGTTAGCTTAGTTTGCAGGTCATTAAAAAAGTGCTCTTGAATTCTTGAATCTTTCAATATAATGGAAACCGTTCCGCTGGATCGGCCTTCGTCCAGAGGCGCAGCTTAAAATTATAACAAACGTAATTGCGCGATTGTAAATTTAGATAATGTGTACGTATTATACAAGACGTGAATATTGGTAATGCACATGCGAAGAACAATAACTGCTGTGCAACATGAGCGAGAGAAAAACAAACCACAAAACTATAACGATTTATTAACGATTTATTGCTTGCGTAATCGCTCTTATTATACACTGCGAACGACCATTACAAAATATAATAGTAACAAGCGGACGGTTTATTCTAATAAATAACTATAATTACATTTTTTTTTCGGTACTGGAAATTCGTGTATTTGTATTCGCTCATTGCTGGGCGCCGATCTGGTGTACGGTGATCAGTGATCACTGATCAGTAGTAGCCTGCCGCTTGATGGTGACCTTTATGCGGCTCCGTTCTGTGCACCACGGCATTGAAGCCGTTGTGCTTGTCGGCGGTGTAATCCACCGTCCTGATGGCTCCGTCCGGTTCCACGAGGGTGTAACTGCCCTTCACTACGTCGCCGTCTCTGGATTCGTGCTGGGACTTTATATCGCCGGTGTGGTAGTCGTTGACGCCATATTTGTAGCTGTATTTTGGTGGCGACTGAAATTATTGCAAAGTATTTGAGATTAGTTTAATGATTTTGCGTTTTGGTTCAGTTGTTTAATGTTTTATGTACTTTTTTTTAATATTTGATTATCTTTATTTTGTTTTTTATTATTGATGGTAGTTTTCCGGTTGATTTGTTTCATGGGAATTTTTGTAAATTTATTTATTTATGGCTAAAATTTATGGTTAAAATTATATTGTTATTTCTTTATTACAAAAATCATAAATTTTTCTTTAGAAAAGTTATTTTCTTAAAATATTGTTTTCTAATTTTGCTAATTCAATAATGATTTTGTTTTATCTATTGAAAAATTAAATTCAAAGCATAAATAAATTCAATTTTTTATTAATGTAAATTATAGCTTTATGCTTCGCTGATTTTTATAAATTGTTTAATTACAATTTTGCAATTTGCAGCTGATTCAGAAAATTAATAATTATACATTTTGGGTACATTTTTTAACATGTCGAAACTGACGAAACGTTTAAAATTATTACTTAAAAATTCAGATTTTTGATAATTTTATTTTTAAGATATGAATTTATAGATATAAAATATTTAAAAAAGCGTTAATCGCATAGATACCAACAATAATTAATATGTAAAAAATCACTTTAATTGTTTTTGAAAGTTTTCGATTTCAGCGAAGAATCATTTCACCTACGGTATGTTATTTATTCATTTCGAGAAGCAGTAATTAAAACAGTTGCTCATCCTTCTTTTTTCTCTAATTTCTCTTCTATTATTTGTATTCAATGCACTAATCTGCTGTTAAGGGGTAATGTAATTAAAGTTAATGACGGTGATTAATTTCAATATAGTTTTTTACTTTAAATACGAAACAAGCAAAAGTTATAAGGTGATTTCCATAAGTCTTACAGGATTATTTTAATAATTTGAAAAATTAAAAATTAATTCAATTTTACTTTTAATTGTTTGCTATAATATTAAAAATTAAGTTCTTTTGAGTTAAATATATAAATGTAAAGAAAATTAAGTTATCTTTAAAATAACATTTAAAAAAATATTTCATTTTAATTGGTTGAAAAGTTATTAAACATTTTCCTTATTTAGGGTTCGTCACTTAAAGTCTTCATGTATTTTATACAGGGCGCTCAGAATCAAAAAGTAATTTTACTAATTTGTTTATAATTACTAATCTAATTCACCGATTTTATTTATTTTTTCACATAACTATTGTCAATTAAATTACCTTTTAGTGTGTTGGAAAAAAAATCGATTTCAGTAGATTTCTGATTTTATACAGACGGATTAATGATTTAATTTAGTTTAAACAATATAATTAAAACTGAATTTAATATTTTTGCATATTATTTAAATAGAGAGATAAATTATCTGTAAAATGACACCAAAATTATAACTCTACCTTAATTAGTTCAAAAGTTATTAAAGTTTTTCTGTGATTTAGTCGCTTGACGCAACGTTGAAGTCACCGAGTCTCCATGTATTTTAAATAGGACGCTGCGACGCAAAAAGTGCTTCTACAAATTTTATTATAGAAACAAAAGTAATGCATCGATGGCAATTTTATTTTCGGGTAATTATTACTTATTAAATTATCTTTAATATTTATTAGAAACCATTAATATTTAACTTTATTCTTAATTTATACAAGGCATTTTATTTTTTAATTTAATTTATTTCATATAATAAAACGTAAATAAAATATTAACTTGCATTATTTTAATAGAAGAACAAATTTTCTTTAAAATGACACTAAAATTAATTTGATATCGTAATTAGTTCAAAAGTTATTAAAGTTTTTCTGTTTAGCGGGTTCGTCGCTTGACTTACTTTTTCCGTTTGATTAACGCAGTACTCAATGTATTTTAAATGGGCCGCTCGGAATAAAAAAATCTTTTTACAAGTTTATTAATAAAAACTAAAGTAATGCACCGAATTTATTTATTCTTTCACTAAATTATTTCAAATTAATTTTTCTATTGGTTACTCTTTTAAATTATCCAATTTTAGCGCATTTATGATTTTTACAAGGTATTTTATTATGCAATTTTTATTAAATTAATTTTGAAAACTAAAGAAAATTTGTATATTAATTATATCAATAGAGAGATAAATTGTCTTTAAAATGAGATCAAAATAATTACGATATGTTAATTAGTTAAGAAGTAATTTATGTTTTCTATTAAGTGTCCATATATTTTAAATTGAAAGTTTAGATATAAAAATGTTTTAACGATTTTTAAACTGCAAAAGCAAAATTTAAAACCTTTCTTTAAGGTAAATATTGTTTAATAATTTGTTTTTAATTATTCTTAATGATTTTTTATATATTTTACAAGTTTATTTTTATTTTACTCCGAGGATTTTCTCTTTTTTTCAATATTGAAAAAAAAATCAAATTCGTTTATTATTTGAAATCAAGGAAAATTTTAAATTATAAATCGATATAAAAGTTTTAATTACCTCAACATTAAATAAACTGTTATTTTACCAGTAATAAAAAGGTGTCAAATAAATAAATAAATAATTATTATTTTCTTAAAATATAATAAAAATGTTTTAATTTGATTTATTTCATTACAACTTTTGATATTTACAGAAAGGTTAAAACTGCAATTATATTAATAAAAAAAAAGCAATTATTGTGTCTCTTTAATAGTTTTGTCTTTATGTCATTATTAAATAAGAAATATCAATTCATTTTTCATTCTTTATGAATATTACTTTTCAAACAACAAAATATCATTAAAATTACTATACGAGTATTATTGAAAGCAAACACCAAGAAATAAAAAACTGTTGTTCTTGTTCTCCAAGAAAAACATAATAAAATAATTGCAAAACTTGAATAACTGAAGAAACGATTTGTTCTGCATCGTAACCGCAACCTTAACCAAAGCAAAAATAATAAAAATATTTACATAATAATCGATGTGATGATCGTAGTCTCCGTGAACCTGGTAGGCTCTAGCCTCTTGATGATGCTCCTGCTGGTCCAGGTCGTCGTATCCTCCGCTTTGGTAAATTGCCTGCTGCTCTTTCGGGTAACTCAGTAGAGGATGACAGTTGGCCAAGTGGCATAGCCAAGCAACCAGAAGGAAATTCTACGAAATCGAAGAAAGTGCGTCGGAAGAAAATGCGAATTTCTATTGCCTTTATAAGGCGCCCTTCGAAGAAAACTTTTCACCTGCCGTTACAATTACTTACCTTCAAAGTCATCGCGAAATTTTAATTACGAACCCAAATTGCAATGAATTAATTTATCAATTAATTAATTAACTAACTGCACTTTTTGTTTTTGTTTGCTTTCTTTGCTGTTGCAAATTTTCCGATTTTCAAATTCTGATTCTGTTAGGATGAACGGTGCACTTTGTGCGCTCGGCAGCACTGCAAATAAAAACGGTCAAGAATGTGTGGCGCGGAGAAATTGCAGATGCTCTTTATATATGCTTTCTTCCTATGTGTGGCCAACGAACGGAAAAAGATTTATGCCTCTTCTATAGAAACGGCACATAGAAGAATCGCATCGGTGAAACGGCGACGTTTTTGTCGCTCCTCCGCTAATGGACGCCTCGCTCCCAAAAACAATCAAGCGATAAATATGACAGGCCACTTTGCATACGACTATACCTTTTACATAGTACATCAACATATACCTGTAATGAGCAATACCTTTGCACGTAATACGCATATGAATTACGGCGGTGGAATGGTGCGCGAAAGTGGCGGCGGAAACGGAGTTCCGAATTGTAAAAAAAGCGGACCGAGTTACCAGAAGAGCGCCTTCCTTTCGATTCGGAATCAGGAATTGAGACTGGCAATAATTTATTGCCGACAAATTTAACGAGTTTCCTAGTTGCAAAATAGATTAGTTTGCGAGCGAGTCCATTTTTTCGATTATTCGCGCGCCCGTCGCGTCCGTTATTAAGCTATCACCGCGATCGCTCTTGTTGCCCAATGGAGGAGAGACCGCGGAGACGCATCTAATGAGCGTCTCGTGCGTTTATTACAATCGATCGGCTCTAATTGGGAAAGACGGTCATGTAATATCTGTATTTGAGGATAATTGGATGATGGGCACTTTCTTATGCCTCTATAAGTATCTATTTTAGTCGTCCGGGTTCGCTTTTTGTCATTCTCTCCATTACTGCCTTCTTTTTGTATGCGATCTGCGTATGCTAATGGCGCTGTTACATCACTTTCTTCTATTTTATGTTTCAATGAGTATAATGAAACTACTTGCGGCAGACGTGAATTTTACTTCACTGGCGCATAGTATACAGTCGCTTACCTTATTCTTTTGTTTTCACCGTAAAAAGAGCAGATGGTTCGTTAGGGAACTTTTACTTTTATTGCTTATACATGTTAATAATAATCATCAAGAAATTCGACATTTTTATGTGGACTCATTCAGTTTTTTTCTCTTCATCATCTTCTTCTGCTTCTTCTTGGCTGTCGTCTGTCTGTATTGGAAGTCGCTAATTGGAAATTCAAAATTTTGCTCAAAAATTTCAACCTGTTTAATGCTAAAACAGTTTTTTTTTCTTTTGCATCTGTTGCTGATGAAATATTTATTATTTTAAAGTTAATATTAAAATTATGAATATAAAGATTTTCGAATTTTCGATCGTCTTAATAAATTTTAAATCGTTCAATTCCTAAATTTCCCTTTTTATTATCGATTTTTTTATATTTTTGTAATTGAAAATTTAATTATTACTTTTAATTTCTATTATTATACTTTTACAATGGGTGCGGTTTAATTGAACATTTCAAATACGAGAAACTATAAATTATCCAGGAAGCAATTAAATAATATAGTGAGCACGCCAAAATTGTAATTATTCTTAAATTACTATGTCGCTTTGATAATTTGCATTATTTTAGAACGTAAGTGGGTGCAAACACGTAACTAAAGTACTTGTTTAATGGAACTGTTCAAAAATGGGTTGCTGAAATGGTTTCAAAGGCTTTTAATGAACTTTTTATTTTTAAAACAACGGAAAATGGTTTTATTTTGTCCTTGGAGGAATTTAAAATTAAATATAAATTGTTTTATTGTATAAAAAATGGTTTTATGGAAAATCTTTATTTACAATTGCGGCTAATTAATTTTTCTTTTTTTTTATTATTATTACCATTTTCATAGAAAAGCTGTTGCTAAATGGTTTTTGGTGCCTCTTTTTCACTCTTTCATTAATTTCTTCATTTTTTTTTTAACGTAAAATTTAATCCAAATAGATTTGAAAACTGAAGTCACAATTTAATTTTTTTTTTTTATAAATTTTGTTTTACTATAATCATAAGCAAAGACGCTCGGTATTTTTGTAAAAAAGAAGTTATTTATATCTTTCAAATGTTAACAAATTATGAATTTGATTTTGATTTAAAAAAAAAATTTACAATTGAGTTTATTTATTTATTTATTTATTTTTTTTTTTGCATTTTCATGGGATAGCCGTTAAAGAAGGACTTTTTCTCACTTTCTTTACTCTTTCATTAATATCCGATGTGTTTATGGAAATATCTTAAGCACTTTTACGTAAAATTTAATCATCATAGATTTTGTATCCAATTCTTTATAAAATAATACTAATTTGTTGCTTAATTTCAAAGAATTTGAAGAGTGAAGTAACAATTCGAATTTTTTAAATAAATTGTTCTTGGAGAATAATCATTACCAAAGGCCGCTTGAACCTCGGAATTTTTGTTAAAAAAATTATGTGTATCGTTAAAATGTTTATGAATTGTTCATTTGAATTGTTCTATTTTTATTAATAATAGCAATAAGTTTTATAGCGAAAACAAAAGACGATTTGAACTACATTAAGATTGCATGGGCATCCACTTTTTAAAGAGAAATTAGCTTTAAAATTTAAGTTTTTTTTCGGTATTTTTTAATAATTTTTTTAATGAACTTAGTAATAATACCAATTGGCATGATATTAATAATACCAATAATAAAATATTCAAATTATTCGTATTTTTTAATGAACTTTAAAACTTTCTTCAAACTACGATTTAAATTGTTCTGGCAATACATAGACAACCAAGCAACCAGCCACAAAAGCTGACATAACCTAAAAACCAAAACAAACAGTTTCAAGTCGCAAGCAAGTAAGTACAAATTAAATTATTTTAAATCGTAAATAAATGGAGAATAAAAGCCAACCAGAGCATCACAAACAACTACAACTCTGCGCTACAAGAGCCCAGTATCGTCAGGGTAAAAAACTGACTGCTGTAAAGGTATACACAGTTGCACAAGAGTCCCCACATTTATTTGTCTATGGAGTACCGAAAATCAAACTGCGACAAGAGTTAAAGTCTCTTTGCTCCAAATATGGGGTAGTTTTAAGTATCCACGTATTGGAAAACGTGGAATCAGATATTTTCACCGAATGTTACCACGTTCAATATGATAGAATTCAAAGCGCACGTGTTGCCAAAAGAGCCCTTGATACTTACTCTTTTTATGGCAGTATTTTACATGTAGGATATGCCCCCGAATTTGAAAGTATTCACGAGACAAGGGCCAAGTTATTGAATAGAAAATACAATGTGCTGAAACGTATTTGCAATGACTACACAAATGAAGAAACTGCAAAAGTCTATAAAAGAAAACATACTGATGATAAAGAAATTTGTGAAATTTTGGATCCCAGAAAAGAAAGAAGAGCTTCTAATAGACATAAGAGTGATTTAGCTTGTTCTAGCATTAAAACACCTTGCATCAGTACAAATAATGAGTTCAGGGAAAAAGTTTTTGGACCTCAGTTACCCGAAATTCCCCCGAAGGAACCACAGAATTTTATGCCTAGCTGTGTTTTAAGAAGTAAACTAAAATTGGACAAATTTAATGATTGCAGTAATAAGAGGATTGTATTCAGAAATAAAAAATAAGTAAGTTTTTTGTTATTTATGGAAATGCAAATAATTTATTTAAACTTTAATGAAGGTACATTTTACTTAAAAAAAAGCTAAGTCTTAATAACTAAAAAATAACTTAAATCAATGAATTTATATTATTATATTACTAAAGTGTTATCATTGTCCCATTGCGGACGTCTGGATTTTCCCTGTGAATGGTTTTTTTGTTTTGGAGGAGTGTTTTCGCACTGCCCTTGGATTTTAGGTTTAAAAACCGGAATTTTGCTAACTACATAGTCGCTTTTCCTTGGCTTGTCACGAACCTTCAGTCGGGGAATGGCTTTTTTAACCCTTTCGTTCCCATTGCGAGTTCCAAGTGGAGTTCTGACAGTTCCATTGTCTTTTTCATTGGGAATTTTCAAAGCAACTGGTGTTATTTGCTTTTCATCATCAACATTCAAATCTGTGTAAATCAAATTTGAAATTTTCTTGTCGAAAATGCTTACTATATCAGCAGTTTCTTCTGTTTTCTTAACGTTTTCTGTAATTTGTAGCTTTTCCTCTGTAATTTCCTCCTGGATTTCTTCTTTTACATCTTTAAATTTATCTACAACAACTGCATTGTCCAAAATGTGATCTTCAAAAGCATTTTTAACTTCTGTTTCTTCATTTGCAGCTTCAACTGACTCTTCTTTAGGTTCTTCAAACACGTGCAATGAATTTTCAAGAAACTTTGCCTTCAGTTGGTCCTTGCTTGGAGTCTTACTAGCCTCGCATAAATTGGACATGGATTTGCTCAAGAAAACAGCATCTAGGTCTGTTTCAACATAATCCAAATTAGTTTCTAAGAACCCCACAAAGCTCTTCCTTCTGGCAGTCATCTTGGACTTCTGTTTAGACTTATCAATGGGGCTGCTCTCCAATAATTTCGGAGGAACTTGGCTAGGCATATCTGCTAATTTCTTGGGTGTTATCAATGCCATTTTCCTGACATTGTCCAAATTTTTGTTGTGCAATCTCTTTGGAAGCTTTTCATCATCCTCTTTGATTACAATGGGCGTCCTTGCATAAGCCAAAGTCGGAGAACGGGGATCAGTCAAAGCAGACTTTGGAATTGGCGAATTTATATTGAATGTATCACAAGAAACATTTTGTGCAGATAAACTTAATGGAGATGTGGCCAACTGAAAGAAAATCATTGTAATTGATTTTTGGTCAACTTATTTAGATATACCTGAATTGGAGTTCGAATAATATTTGAACTGGGAGATCGTGGGTCTAGAATTTCCAAGATTCTCTTATGTTTGGGAGTTTGTATCGACAATGTTTCATTTAGAGGCACAGAGGTTTCAATTTCTGGTTCCTGGTTGGGTTTGCTTAATAATAGACCCATCTTCTTGAAATAAGTGTGAAGAAATGTTATATTATTTGATAAAAACACGTGTTAAACCATCGGAACCACCAAAATGATTATTTCAAATGGATAACGGTCGCTTATGGGGAACAAAAACGTTACTTATGATTATTTGACATTTATTAAATACAGCGACCTCTTTTCCTTTCTGAATCTGTGTTTATTTGGTTCTCAGCTTTAATAAATTTGTAAAAATATAAATAAAATATACAATAAAATATTCTAATTATATATGTGAGCATGAAAAATTTTAAGGTGTTGTTTAGATTTAAGAAAGTTTGTTAAAAATCCTTAATTAAATTTTATTGTTCAGCAGGATATGCAAATGACTAATAATTCAAAATGGCCGCCGGCCGATCCTGCTGCTGATGACAGTTCTGTGTTGACAACTCAAAAGCAGGACGAATTTTTTTATTTGCAAAATAATAAACAGCTCTCGTTTTTAATTAACTCATCAGTTTTATGCAACAGCAGGCAAACTCATAAGGTAAGTGTATTCCTTGTGCATAAATCAATCTACAACGGGCGGTTCAGATGTAATCAAGCTCTGATTAGAAGGCAGGCAAACTTTGAGCAATATTCTTCAGCAAAAATTGAAATTAATTGCAGCAAACATGTCGACGGGTCCGTACAATTATTCGTACATCTTTAAGTACATAATCATTGGCGATATGGGCGTTGGCAAATCGTGCCTCTTGCATCAATTCACTGAAAAGAAATGTAAGTTCCAATTATAGCCTATGAAACAAAGAAAAACAATTTTTTGTTTTAGTTATGAGCGATTGTCCACATACAATTGGCGTTGAGTTTGGCACTAGGATCATTGAGGTGGCAGGACAAAAGATCAAGCTTCAGATTTGGGACACAGCTGGCCAGGAGCGGTTCAGAGCGGTCACCAGGTCCTATTACAGGGGAGCAGCTGGTGCATTGATGGTGTATGATATAACTCGACGTTCCACATATAACCACCTCAGTAGCTGGTTAACAGACACTAAGAACCTAACAAATCCTAGCACAGTGATCTTTCTCATAGGCAACAAGTGTGATTTAGATGGGCAAAGAGATGTGACTTATGAGGAGGCCAAACAGTTTGCCGACGAAAACGGTCTGATGTTTGTGGAAGCTAGTGCAAAAACGTCCGTAAATTTATTTTGAATTTGTTTTCCGATGTTAATTTGTTGATTTTCAGGGGCAAAAATGTGGAGGAAGCATTTTTAGAGACTGCTAAGAAAATATTCCAAAGTATCCAGGACGGTCGGCTGGATTTGAATGCGGCCGAATCGGGCGTGCAGCATAAACCGTCGCAACCCGGTCGAAACAATTTAAGTGGCGAACAGCAGGGAGCAAAGGACAATTGCGCCTGCTAGTTTTCACATGCAAAGGTTTCTCTCTTTACGTTTATTATTTTCTTCGTTTCTTAAGCAAACACCTAAACAGATTTTTATTTAGTAATGTTTTATCTACGAAAATGTTATTCAAGTAACCAAAGTTCCATCTAGGCAAAAAAGCAAAAGTTAGCCAGTGCAGTTAAGTTTATCACAGAATACACAAAAAGCGTTTATTTATTGTTGTTGCAAAATATGAGTAAATATGAAGATGGCATCATTTTAGCACTTTTTGCTCTATTGCAAAACGGTAGAGTCTTAGCGGACTGGTTAAGTATAGATAATTAAAGTGGAATTTTGCAAAAACAAAAACAAAACAAAAGTGTTTCGTCCACTGTTTAGTTTAGACACAAAAAAGATCATAAAAATAATGCTTTGAATGATAATTAATTTTTGTTTTAATGCATTTATTATATATTGCCTACTGGGTTCTTGTGAGCGTGAGATTTACAATGCAGATGTTGAAAAAGTTTGAAAGGGAACCCCCAGATTCCATTGAATAAATTGATTACTCTCTTAATGTTTGTATGTGATGTAAACTAAAACCAGATTATTGCTACTGCAAATATAATATATATTTATAAAGTATTATGTACAAGAAAAACAAAAAGAAAAACAGAAAACCGTTAAGTTAATGATGAAACAACTGTAGCAGCGAAATTGAAAACCTGTGCTTCGAAACTGTGAAGTACTTGTTTAACGATTGAAAACATAAAAAACCGATTGGAATATTTCATAATATATTAATACTAATTATTATCATGAAATTAAAATTATTTGTAATGAAAGCTATGTAATTATTAGTTGAATATCTGGAAATTCTGTATGATAAAATTAATAATATAAGTGAGTTTTATGGGATTTCTTTTAATTATGATATATGGTAAATATGGAAAATTTTAAAGATCTTTCAAAATCATTTTGGTTTTTTATGAATGGCAGTAAAACAGGGCAATTTCTATTTTTATGTTTAAAGTGTTCTTTATGTGCCATAAACTTATTGGAATTTTTCTTTTCTTTTTTTTTTAATAAACACTGCCCTGGAATGATTTTTAATGGCGTCACAAACGACAACATCGACATTTAAAAATGTAAAAACAGGCATGAAAAATTATTATTGGCAATTATAAAAAGATAAAAAGTTTTCATTTTTAAGGATTGCCACTTGTTTTCATTTAATTTTTACTAAGATTCTCTAAAAAAATAACACCGGTCTACACAATTTTTGGGTGTACATCCTGAATGTGAAATTTTAGTGCATTCTTCAACACTGATTAGGGAAAAACATTTTTTTAATCAAAAACCGGAGCTTTTTTTTTTTTAATTATGATGGCCGATGTTTTCATAATTTAATTTTAAATTACTGCCGGAAAATTTTTAATAATTTTCTTTTGTTTGTTTTAGAAATTATTATTCTTTATCAAGATACAAAATAAAATATCATTTTCAACTTTCCGGTTTTCCGGAAATAATTATTAGGTGCGCAGTTTCCTCTTTAATAGCGCTTGTACAAGAAGTGTCTCATTTATGTGATGTTTTCTCAAATGTCATCCCTTTAATTTTTTAATTTTCAGTCTTATTTTATAGAGAATATTATTCTTTATGGAAATCCAAAATAAAATTTCATTTATGTCCTTTTTGTTTTGCAGAAATAAATTTGTAAGTGCGTGGGGTTCATTTATAGGGCGAGTGCAATGCAACATATTATAATTCAATTTTCACTACTTCAATTTTTAAATTGTTTCTGTTAATTTATAGGGCTCATTATAAGTTATCATAATTCAAAATGAAATTTTCTGCATGTTTTTCTGGTTTCCCGGATATAATTTTTAAGTGTGCCGTATCAATTCCAATAGTGCTTCCTTAACATGTATTAAATTTAATCAACGTATAAAACAAGCAAAAGATGCCTTTGAAAACAAAGAATGGATATTTTAAAGAATTCATGCATTAAACCAGAAACTCACAAAAAAAAGTTTGCCTGTGTAATTAATTAGCTAAGTTTTTAAAGGCAGAAAATGCAAATAAGTGTTAACAAACCACGGAAGAAATATTTACCAATAAGCAAGTGTTGTTCTAAAACAAAAGGAAGATGCTCAGTTAGAGAATCGAAAGTGTTGCATTGGCTTATTATGAAACCAAAAAAAGAAAAAGAAGAAATAACCACCGAAATAAAAAGTCCACTTTAAAGACAATCAGTTAGAAACAATTAAGTGAAAGCAAAGTTCTGTTTTCCGACACGCAAATCTCCTGTCCGGGAAATCGTGCAAGAAAGTGGAAAGCACTTCGGGTACCTCTATTTACACACTACTATTGCTATATTATTTAAATTATTATTTATTTTCTATGAAAAACGGTTTACAATAATTTTACATTTAGCCTAGGTCTTAAGAAAAAAAAAAAAAAAAAGAAATTACAACGGAATTGTGTAGAAATCGTCTTAGTGGGTACATCAAAATGCATTTGCTCTTGTGGTACGTTTAGTATGGTTGATAAGTTACATTTATTACAATCGAATGCCGCGATTTGTGGCTGCAACGTAATTCAGCAACTCTTCGCTGTCCTCGCACACGAAAGGTTTCTCGTGGTAGCAGGCGACATCGTGCCACGCAATGCCATCGTTGTAGACGTTGTTGAGGATGGACAGACACGATTCGGTTGTGCCGTTGATGTCGAATTCTGCGTTGTCCGGCTGCCGTTGCTTCTTGTGGCCGGTGGTGGACCACGGATTGTAGTTCCATCCGTTGGGCGTTTGGTTCGTGGGGGCCATCTTGTCTCGGTTGGAAGACCAGAACCAACCGTGGATGTTTTTCGGTTCCAGATCCGGGCGGTTTTCGCATCCTTTGAAGTCGCACAAACGGCCCGAGGTCCAAATGTATGGCACGTCGTCTGGAATAAGGAATTTGAATTGTTTTCTTTGATCCCTTGTTCTTTTTTTTTGTATTAATTGGTAGTTCTTATGTTTCAAAATGTTTTTTTTTATTTATAAAAATAATTTATTAAATTTTTCGTTGTTTTTGCAGTTTAAAAACTTTTTTCATACTTTATTTTAATTATAATAATTGCTTTAATTAATTATTTATTTTTTATTAAACCAAAAGGGGTTTTTAAGTTACTTTTATAAATTTTTTAATTAATTTTAGTAAAAAAACCTTTTTCTCTTTTATTATTTATTTATTTATTGCTTATTATTTCCTTTTTTATCAGGTAATATTTAATTGTTTCCTTTAAATCAGTAATCACTGTGTGCCTTATAATGTTAAATTAATTATACTTAAAACCTCAAAAATGACTAGGCAAAATAAAATAAAAAACAAGCAAAAACCGGTAATTTTTGAAGGGTTTTAGATTTTAACATTTTTTAAGTATTTTTTTTATTAACTTACTGATTCTTCGACAAAATGTATTTTTTTTTCGGTTTGAATTGATTCAATAAAAAACTTAATTGACAAAAAGTGGTCAATAAAATAAATAAAAAGTAAAAATAAATGATCCTCTTCTAAATTTTAAAAGTCAGCTTAAAAAAAATGAAACAAAAAACACTAATATCAACCAGTTTTTTAATTTTTAATTTGCCATATGCAAATATTGCAAAACTTTGCTTCAACTATTGTTTTTTTATTAATTTTTTTCTAAATTAATTTGAAACTTTATTGCTATTGACCAATCGCAACTTTTCAACGTATTTAAATGTGCATAGTTTTTCATAGAAAATAATTGTTTACAATTTAATAAATCGTATAAATTTATGACAAAAGCGGCAAAATTAAGAAATGTCTGGCATCCATTAAAAACTTTAAAGTGCATATTGCGTAATTGATTGCCCAATTAATCTTTTCTTTCAAACACCACCGTAGCATACCAATAGCACTTACACAAATAAACCATTAATAAATTCTATTTATTATTATTATTAAATAAATAAATTACAAGAAAAGTTTTGCAAAAATTTTAAGCAACTAGTGGGTGGTGCATTATGAGAATACTTATGCAAATGATACAAGCTTACAAGTGGCAAATAAGCAAAAAAATAAAAATAAAAAATAAACGCCTCTAATAATTTCATTATGGCATTTAATGATAATTGACTGTCGATGATTGTAATTAGAAGCTGTAAAACTCTAGTAAAACTAGCTGCAGACACGTCACCTTGACTCCACGGACGAGTGTGCAATAAATTCGCTCGTTTTTAATACTTTTTCGCGCGTTTATAATCTTCAGCGAGCAGTCACGACTCGTTCGCAATTGAGCAATGGCTTCAACTGAACGCTGTACGTACGTCTGAAGATATTCCACTCGGCAAGTGTTTGCATTCGGTTATTATTCTTATTATTTATTGTGCGCCTTTCGTGCTCAATGTAGTACATGTTAATATCTCTAACAACGGCAATATCATTATTATTGCCAAAGCGCGTCGCTTTTTCTTCACTTCTTCTCCACTGCGATTCGCATCGCATCAACATCATCGTGGCTGGCATTTAATTCGAATGCGCAACATCAACAGCACTTACTTTGTTGAATCAATCTGAAGATCATGTTGTTCTTGTCTTGAGTTTCCAGTGACACCAAATCCATGCAGTACTCGCGGCAAATGTTGCGTCCGTCCAGCCAGTCCACTTTGCGTCCAGCCAATTCGGGCACGTGACCGCTGAAGAAGTAGTTTTTGCCCCGAAAGTAGAACTGTTTCGGTCCTGTAAATTAAATTACGTTTTGCGTTTATTATTAAGTAACAATTTGAATCCTTTTATTTTTTATTATTTGCTTCTTCTTCTTCTTCTTCGGCTGCTGCTTAATGCCAGGAAGACATTGAGATTGGATCTGCTATGAATGATTTTGCTCTTGTGCCGAAACAAGATTTATCGGTTTAGAAAGTTGGCATTTAATCAAATACGACTAAAATTCACATTATACAGGGTAAACCGATTTAAATTAAGACTGCTTTAAATGTTAATTAGCTTTTGCAAATTAGTTTTTTTTATGTTGTTGTTCCTAAGTGAAATATTGGTGTTTACAGTTAAATTTAAATATATATATTTTTTAATTATTTATGATTGTTTTGAACTTATGCAGAATATAAATGAAAAATCTTTATTTAAAAAAGTGAAAACTGTTTTGGATTTTAATTAATTATGTTAAAACAAGAATACCGAAAACTATTTTTATTTATTTTAATAAATTTCCTTTGAAAATTAAAAACCAAAATCAAAGTTAAAAAAAAAAATAGTTTTTACCCTTTAAATTCTGCTAATTCAAATCAAAAGAGAACTTACTGTTGGCGCATTTTTGTGGATTGGGCAGAGACAGAAATCTTCCGGGTCTATTTGAGGGTTGTCTTTGTGCTTGTGTCTCTCCTAGGGCGAAAACCACCACCACTAACGCTGCAAACCACATCAATTTCATCTTCTGCAAGAAAAAAAGTAAATATAACATTCAATTTCATCTTTTGCGTGAAAAAAAGTAAATAAAGTATTCAATTTCATCTTCTTTAAAAAAGTAAATAAATTATTAAATTTCATCTTCCTTAAAAAAATAAGAAAATTAATTTCATCATCGAGAAAGAAAAAATGGTCAATAAAATAAGATTTTTTGGGTGCATTTAAAAGCAAAAAGACAAAGAAAAAGTTGTTTTGGATTTTCTGTGCAAATGACCCACTGAACTTAATCAGTTTCAATTATATAATTCTTATTTAATACGTCAAAATGCTATATGCAAATTTCGGTAATCAACCGATGCCTAATTTTATTTAAACAGCCTCTTTTTATGTTTATTTAGCATCTTCTGAGCGTCTTCAGTTTTATTTTCTTGTTATAATTATAGTTTTTATTGATTCAATAAGATTTTTTAGTTTTTTTTTTTTTTATTTGGATTTGTTTAAAATATTTGACTTTTCAAATATTTATAGAGGTAAAGTGTGTAAAGTCGTTTCATAATTTATTAGAATAGAATCTCGAAAGTGTCAATTGTAAATCTTTTGTGTCAATTTGTATGTAGAAACTTTTAATTTGCGGTAAATGTTGACGCAAAATAAACTTTTTCTTCTTCTTCTTCTTCTTTTTTAGGGCAAAAAGTAAATTTTAAATATTTATTTGTTAAATTTATTATTTATGTTTTCATTTTGTTTTTATTTATTCATTTTTATTTTATTTTAATTCTTTTGTTTTTAAATTGTGAAAGAATAAAATTTAACCGGTATTTAGTTTGCTAAAAAAATCATAAAATAATATTTTTTTATTAGTATGAACTTCATATCGGCTTTAAAATTGGAAAATCAGCTTTATTATTCGAAATCAGTAATTTTACATATTAAAAAAATAAATAAATAAAATAAAAAATGAACAAAAATTTAAAATAAAATAAAAATTATCCCTTGAGGCACATTCGACATTAAATTTATTTTAAAAGGAGAAAAAAACTTCATAAGAATTTTTGTGGAGCACGATCGGTGGTAAATGGACACCAGGCACAAGACACATAACTCGAAAATCAAGTTTTAATTGTACTCACTACGTCTATTATATAAGGATTCCAAGAGAACCGTATGAAATTACCACTTACCGTTTTTGGTTTTACTCTAACAATAATAATAATAATAATAATGAAGAAGAAAAGAACTGTTAGAAGGCGTATGTACTAAATTGTATTACGAGTCACTTTTCTGACCGAACGATTGATTAAAAAAAAAACTTTTCCACAGAGGAAAACAATGGATGATGATGCACTGCCGATCAATTCTATGTGTAATCTACAAGTGCGAGTGAGTGAGAGTTGCCTTTATATACTAAGATACTTCTACTTCTACTCTTCCTAAAGTAGGTATTCACTCACTACCACTTTCGATCTTGTTTCGGTCCAATCAAATTAACAATCAGCATCCATTTATTCCATCTTCAGACTTCTTGAAAAAAGGAAAAATAATAATAATGAAATAATGCTGCATTCATCGTATAATTAGAGTATTGTACAATCCAATCAATTAAAAATTAAAATTAAAAATAAGAAACTAAATATAATATTTAATTAATCACATTTTTAATTCTGATGCGTTAAAATCCGGTTTCATCTCGATGCGAACGATGAGTGTTTTACGTGCCTATGCTATGTAAAACAATTAATTAATTATCCTTAGATTTTCCTAAGCGATTTTTCTCAATGCGAAGCGCAATTTTAATTAAGCATTATTTCCAGTAGAACTATCGTTGCTTGAACAAATTATGCAAATTATTTTAATAGATATTAAATTACATAACGGATACACTTTTGAAGAATCCTATTTTATTTTTTAATTTAATTTTATTATTTGCTTTTCTGATGATTCGATTGTGTGGATGCTGGTATTAGTAATATTGGTATTGGTAATTCAGATGAAAAGAGCGATGACAGATTTGTGGAATGCGGAATCGCCGAAAAGAACGGTGTTGAGACGATTCGAATAAGAAACTTGTTTCGCTTGATTCTTGCGAGTTGCGCTTCTTTAAAATTGTAAGGACGAATCGAATATTTTCGTCGTTGCATTATAGTTGAGACATCATCATCGTTCAATATTTTGCATTGCAAATCAAATCGACGATTATTGTTTGATTGATGAAGACCACCAAAGTTTAATTTTGCGTCGATTCTGCAGTTTCTAAAACTTTCGTTTATATTTCTTGGGCGAAGCAAATTTAATTTATTTGGTTTTCGTTTTTCATGTGGAGTTTCCTTAGATGGAGTTATTAATTTATTAATTGTCTTGTTTTTGCTTTTAATCTTTATGGGGGGTTTAGGTTTTCAGTGTTTTGCTCAATGGATGAAGCAATAAATCTAATTTTTATTTTAGAAATATTAATTTGTGCCGTTGTTTGTAAATTTGATTTTATTATTTTTGATTTATACACATATAATTTGTTTATTTTTTAAAATGTTATAATAAATGAAAATTTCTGTTTTTTTTTATTAATGTAGATTGTAGAATCTAAAAAATAAATAAATTATATGTGTATTAATCAAAAATATATTTAAAAAATTAAAAAAAAATTGAAATGTTTTTCTACAAAAAATATATATATATATATTTTGAATTTTCCAATTTTATTTTTAAATTACTTTTTATATTTTTTTCCCAATTGAATTTTTTGTTAAAAAAAGGAATTTATAAGCCATCTAATTAAAGTTCACTTAAAAGAAAAAAAAATTGGTTGAATTATTAAAACTTTGATCAATAAAAAAATTTTAATTTTCAAAACACAAAAAAATTAGATTACATTATAAATTTGCTTATTTTTTTTTAAATCTTGTTTTTTTTAGTAATATAAATTAAAACGAAATTTTCAAAACTTATTCACAACACAAAACAAAAAATAGTTAAAAAAGTTTCAACATTTTATTATTAACAATTAAAGCATCCTTTAAGCTGCAGCATCAAAATCCTTTAAAAGAATACCATAAATCTTATTTCACACTTCAGAAATATCATAAAATACAAATACTAAAATTAAAGTATGTCACTGCAATTAAATTACAAAAAAACGCATTAAAAGAAAATTGTTCTTTTTACCTATACACCAATCTAAAATTAGGATTAAATTTTAAAAAACCCAAGGGAAATTAAAACCATAATAAATTATGTAAAAAAAGAACCTTCGAAATGTCCCAAACGGATCCGCAAAAACAATTCAATGAAAACAAATACATTCTCATGACAGGAATGAAATATACCACACGAAATAAGCGCGAGATGAGAATATTTGTGCGCGCATTAATTACACTTTTTATATTGTACTATAATACCAATAAAGAACCAATTGTACGGATGGATATATTACTTGACCACCGAAGGTACCCATGTAGCGATAACATCATCATCATTATCA